>CAUYRB010040738.1:0-43814 GCA_963574695.1 Propithecus perrieri | reverse complement strand
TTAGATGTGGGTGTAGGGAATTTTGACACTCTGGGGTTAACCTAAGTAACTGTATTACCTAGATGGAACAAAGATTCTCCTTATAGGAAGGAAACTCTTATTTACAGTATTCTTCTTGTTGGATCTTCCCTTTCACCATTATATAGTGGCCATCTTTGTCCTTTTTTACTTTTGCTATTTTAAAGCTTATGTTTGTGAAATAAGTATAGCTACCCCTGCTTTCTTTTGATTTTCATTTGCCTGGATGATTGTTTTTCCATCCCTTGACCTTGAGCATGAAGGCATCTTTGTGGGTTAGATGTGTTTCCTGTAGACAGCAGATACTAGGCTTGTAGATTTTTATCCGCTCTGCTTTAAAACACATTATCATCATGGATCTATGCAAAATTCTCTTTCATTCTATTTCATCTTTAAATACAATAAACATCCCAAACCAAAGCTCAATCTAAGAACTAGATCATTACCTCTTAAGTGACATCACTCTGGTGTGTTTGACTCCTCCTGAGATTGGATTCATGCCACTTATCACTGTCTTGCTTTTTTTTTTCTTTTTAGTTTTTCACTAAAAACTTCCTAGGTTTTTTTTTTCTTTTTCATTTTTAGTTGTCTAATTGACTTATATTTGACATTTCTAAAATGGGTATCATGCTATATTTGGTCTCCTAGGGTAAAATGTTAATGTAATGTAGTTAGAGTCCATCCACTTTAACAGATGCATAATACCCATTATGTACACGTATTTGGATTGTTTCTTCTGTTGGACATTTAGGACATTTCCAGGATTTTGCTGTTATAAACAGTTTAGACATGAACATTCTTATTTGTCCCTGGTGCACATGTACATGGACTTCTCTTGAGCATATACGCCTAAGATTAAGATTATTGGGTCATCGCGTGTAAGAATGTACAAATTTATAGCCAATGCCAATTGCTTCTCAACATTCTAAAACTATTAGAGGAGAAAAAGTCACTTTTGTGAAGAGGAAATGGTAAACTTTTAGAAAAGTTGATCATAACCCTTACTTTCTTCAGTATCTTCTGAATATATAGTTATATATCTATTAATATAAGAAAATTACTCACCTGCTATGTCTTCATCAGCTCCTTCATAAAATTACATTTGGAACATTTGTGAATAGTAAAAAATATATTTTTCTAGAAAGTCAAAGGCCACCATTGTTGACCTCCTTTAACAAGCTTTAGGTATAACGACAATAGTAATAACAAGTTGAATACTTCCTATGATTCATGCTTGTATTTATTGCTTTACATATCATTGAATTTTCATAAAAGCCTTATTAAAAAGTTCTTATTACTATTCCCATTTTATAGAAAAGGAGATTAGGATTCAGACATAAAAATCCTAGTGAGTAAATTAACACTCAAATCCACCATCTTTTTTCCATTGCATACCTGGTCTTCTCAAGCCTTGCTTAAATTGTGGGATTGGCATGCCCACAGGACACTTCAGACAGTTTTCTCTCAGAAGGATTTATGTGGGACAGTGTCATCTTGAGATCCTGCTGTTTATTTACTCATAGTCATGCTGGGCTTTGTGTACCTCTCGCTTTTCAACATAACTGCCAACTGTCAGCCACAGAACCCCCCTATGCATCCTCCACCTGGAGGTATAAACGTGGACAGCAGCCAGATCCTGAAACACAGAAGTCAGGATGAGAGCAAAGACTGGATTTGGGCAGTGAATTGAACAAGAAGATATTGTATGGGGAAAAAAAGAAGATATTGCACTTCTTCACTCTAAGTAAAGTGATAAGAATACAGATATGGAGAATGCTTAGTAGGTGTCCCACATTGGATCATTGCTCCCAATTCTTTATTCCTTTCATATATTAGAATTAAACATTGGAGCTCTTTGCCTCTGATTTCCCCCTAGAGCAGAAAGGTATTTTTCCACCCCCTTGATGTTGAGCTTGGCCATGTGACTTGCTTTAGTCAATGCAATGTGGTCAGAAGTGACAGTATGCCGGTTCTAAGCCAAGGCCTTCAAAGGAATCACACGCCCTCTGGTGTTCTTATGGTCTGTCCTGGGATGAGCATGCCCCAGGTCACTGCTGCCCCTTCAGCTTGAGCCTCAAAATGAAAAAATATGCAGCATACCTCGATTTGATTAGACACCTGGACTCCAGCTGGATCAGCCAAACTTGGCCTAAATCCACCAAACCACAGTCATCCTGCAGATCTGTGAGTATGAGAATAGGTGGCTGTTGTTCAAACTGCTGAGATTTTAAGATTGTTTGCAGCAAAACCTGACTAATATATCAGAGATTTTGCAATAGTCATTAATTCAATTAACATACATTGAACTTGTACTTTGTGCCAGGAACTGTTCTAGGAACTAGACATACATCAGAGAACAAAACAGACAAAAATCCCTTCACATGCATCTTTCATTCAAATGGTGGCAGTTGCCCATATACTATATATCCTCAGGACCAATACTGAGGCTACACTCAGGAATGGCAAGTGATAAATCTTACTTGACTGCATAGAGCTTTCAGTGTACTTTGAGCAACTAATGTGAGAAAATGTGTCCAGTAACCACCCCACTAAGTTACATCCAAAGAAAATGGAATTTAGGAGGACTAGGTGACTAATGCGGGGACATTTAGCAGACATATCAGGAATGCCATTATAAATATAAAATAAAGTCCTCACACTGCCTCAGAATTACCTGAGGCATTTTAAATTACTGCAGTCCAGGCCACTTCCCACAGACTGTGATTTAATTGGCTGAGAATCAAGCATCAGTTTTGTTTTGCTTTTAATTTTTTGGGTGATTCTATTAATAATGAGCCAATAGATTTCAGAACAACTATACTGTATTAGAATCAGACATCAAATGCAACAGATGCAGTAGTGTCTATAAATATTGGCTTCACTCCTAAACCATGTAAGGATGGGGTTCACAAATCTCTAAGTTCCCAGCCATGTTGGAGAGTCTATAGCTTACAAACCGATGCAGTAACAAACACAAAAAGAGCCAATGTTTACTCTTGTATTATGACTACTTAAAATACCTTAGCCTAAAATCTCTGTTACTGATCAAGAAGCTAAACTTTCAAATTCTATGAATGTGAGTTATTCATGATATGAATTGATATTAATGATATATTGTCATTTGGGAGAAACATACCTAAACCTATTTTCTCAAAAGCAGTATTTCAATAAGAAAGACCCAGAAACCTTTTGGTTAGGTCATGAATTTCACAAAATATTATTAAAGTTATTTTATTGGCCTGTTTTCCCCCAAAGAATTTGGAGAGTAGGCTCCATGGAAAAGAATCAACACAGTTTCTCCCATGTGCCGGGAAATGAACAATTTTATTCCAATTCTCATTGTCAAGAATAATTTTTTTCTAGTTGTGATTTGTCAACAGTTCCTGGGATCAATGAATCTCTAGCAAAATGGGCCAATTCAGAGAATCAGTGGGTGTTTTTTCACATTATTTCTTCCTTTCTGCCAGATAATTTAGATAGTGATGGAGTGAGCTCACAGAAAACGGTATTTTATATCTTCTATAAAAAAAAATCTTTCCTTTGATTTCTCATAACCACAGCTAAGCATATCTGCCTTATAAATAGCAACTATCCAATAAATTGGTTTGTGGCCTGTCAGAAAGAATGCTTGACCAGTGTCAATTCATTGGCTCAAACCTAAGAAAGCCTTCTTCATGTTTGTGTACTGTTTGGAGAGCTTGTTTAATTATACCTGTCTTTTGTCAGGTTCACATATTGGATAGGACATAGTCACATAAATAAAAATGAACACCACCAACACACACTCTAATGCTCTGCTGTCTTTATTCAACTTTTGACATCTGTGTGTTTTGCAGGATAGCTCTGGTCATTGCCTCATAAGAATGACACAACATAGATGGAGAAAGATGGAGAAAGTCCAGAAAAAAATGAATTAATGACCAAAAGAGTTGGCAAACTGCCATGTGAAGACAAAGAGTCCAAAACAAAACAAACACTAGAGGCTGAAAAGGGACATGGTTGAGATCTATAAACTATTACAGCTGAGAACAAAATAACTATGTGTTGGTTCAGCAAATCCCAAATAGTAGTCCTGAAGAATACCCACCTTAAATCCCTAAGAAAGAAATTTGTATGGTGATTTATATAGTGATTTCTGATAGACAAAGCAATAATAATATGAGATTAGATTTTATTTCCTCCATTTCAAAAATAACAAACCTGAAGCTAAGATTTTAAGTGACTCTCCCATGGTTGCACAGCTAGTATATATGAATATAAATAATAATAACGATACCTAACAGTTGTTAGGTTTTTCCCATGTGCTGGCTACTGTGCTAAGCATTTTCATGCCTTATTTTTCCCTTTTAACCCTTGCAACAACTCTTTAAATTCAGTACTGTTATTATCTGCTTTATACAGTGAGGAAGCTTAGACTTAAAGAACCATGCGAATGTCTCAAAACTACATGGCTCATATGTAATGGAAGGAATTTTATAAACCAGGCCATCTGATTCCAATATTCACACTGATCAGGCCAACTAATTCCAAAACCCCAACCCATTTATTTTACATCAGTGTACATGTATGCATGTATACGTCCCAAAAAGGATTTGATTAGAGCAACGTACACTCAGAGAAGTGGCAACCCTGGGGTTAAACTTCAAGACTTCTGAATAGAAGTCTATGGCTCTTTCTTCTAAACCACAGTTACTTGATTTTGAACAAATAAAGGGAAGTTTTTATATATCAGGCAGTAAAAATCATAAGCCTTATTAAAAGCAAAGCAGTGGTTCAGGCTAAAATATTAGGTAGCTTCGGGAACAGTTGAAACCTATTCGTGTTTCACATAAGTTATCAAGAAAAGTTGGGACCGTGGAGCACATCTCTGTCAAAAAACATAGCTATGCCCTCTCACACCCAGCCCTTTGCTAGAGACAGAGGAACTGTCTAGCTCGTAGGTTCTAGCACACAAGTAGTTCTCATGGCTCTGGGGAAGAAAAAAGTAGAGTTGCACAAAGCAAAATGGAGATACGGGTCAATAGAGTTGGTTCGACCTGATTACCAAATCATCATGCTCAAGATTATCAAGGCCCAAAATCTGTGAGAATTATGCAATCTTCCACTTCACATTAGCCATAAGGCTTCCTTGAAAAGAAAACAAGAAAGCCGTGAGCTCAGCATTCCTTAGAGAAACTAGGTTTCCTCAAGTCATGGACTTGTGCTTATGCTCTAGTCATGGACAGTGGCTCGTCCTGCTTCATGCTCTACCTCTGTTGATAGGTTGGCTCAGGGCTCCTCTTCCTCTCCTGGTCTTTCCATGCTTCTCTCTGTGCTTGCTTCCTTAGAAATTTTGATGGCTGACTCTGTATTCTTTCTTCTCATATCCAAAAAGACTACAGAATTCCAAAGGACCAATGAGCCCAGAAAAATCTAATAAATACAAAAGCTTGAGCAAAACAAGTTTCTTTCCTCTGTGGCCTTATGTTTGGTGCAGTTTCATGGGATATATTTACCCTCTGAAAACATCCACTGTTCTTAGAGCAAAATAGAGCCATTTACAAAACTATAGAAAAGTATCATTGGAGCCTTTTTCTGTGTTATGTACTGAGCAAGGCATTGTGGGAAACATGAAGATGAGCAAGATATGACTCCTGTCCTCAAGAAAAATTCTATCTGGTAGAGGAAACAAGACTCTTTAGTGCAGTAGTCACTATAACATGGAGTAGAAAGTCCCAACATATGAGGGAATCATACTACCACCTTGCTGTTGTGCTGATTAAATGAGATTATGTATGTAAAATTAAATGCTGTGGGAGTCCAAACAAAAGCATCCAGAAGATTATAGGGACCATAACCCCAGAGGCAGTGGGAGTGTGGGTGGCTAGGATCTTTAAAGATGCCATTTGGGATATAATATTCCAAAATGCATCCACTATGAAAAAGCTTATATTTTCCTAAAAATTGTCATTTTTCCTACCCTCATGTCTCCTACTCTCCCACAATCAGTCTGAAAGGCCCTGCTGTCTCCTAAAACCTGTTCTTCAATACAGTTAACCCATTTGATGGGAGAGGGCTAGGTACTCAGAAGGTTTAAGAGAGGAGATTATCATCCCTTTGAGAAGGTAAGGTAGTGGTCTCGGTATTTTGTTTTGGGGTCCAGAATATCAAATACTATACCAGCTTGTGGCCTAAAATGCACAGAGCAGGAAGGAAGTGTGTGAAACAAAGCTCAAGCTTCAATAAGCTCTACCTCCTCACCCCACGATAAAAGCATCTTGGGATTCGTGTCCAGCAAACATCCTTTCATACGATGTGTGTTTTCCTCAACTCAGGTTCTGGCACAGAGAGATCTCAGAAGCTTAGACACTCAGAAAACAGGCTTCTGGGTGGAATTTAGTAATACCAGAAAGCCCTGGACAGACACCCAAACTACAGCAGGCCGAGAGGAGGAAATGTCTGAATATAATACCCACATTTCTCCCTGTCTTCTCCTCCTTCTTCCATCCACATACAAATTCTGGTTTTCAGTATCCAGGCAGGGGACCTGAACCATTTGGCTATGTCTGTCCTTTTTCCATATAATTTCAACAGTTCTGTCCTAGAGGGAAGAAGGAAACTCTGGAGGGAGCAACAAGTATTTCAATAGGACTTCATCCGTCAAACATTCTTCACATACATTTCACAATCTCCCTTCGTCCTAGCAACATGTCTATGGGGTCCATTCCATCCATCCCATTTTATAGATGAAGACCTAAGGTTCAGAGAGAACAGGGGACTTGCCCATGCTGACACCATAATAAGTGATATGGAAACTCAAACCTCCTAACTCCAAACCTCACGCTCCCTTTTCCCCAAGGCCTCTGCTATGGTCTTAATATAGTTTGTCCCCACCAAAACTCATGTTGAGGCTTAGTCCCTAATGTGGTAACGTTGGGAGGTGGTTCCTTTAAGAGATGATTAGATCATTAAGATGGATGAATGCCTTTCTCTTGAGACTGGGTTGGTTCTCTCGAGAATGGGTTAGTTCCTGTAAGAGTGAGCTCTTATGGAGTGAGGTTGCCTCTCATGTTTTGCCCTTTCTGCACGCACCCAGTACCCTTCCTGTTTGTCCACCCCATTTTGACATGGCACCTCGCCAGAAGCCACCAGATATAGCCATGTAACCTTGAACTTCCCAACCCACAGAACTCTGAGCTGCATAAACTGCTCTTTTTTTATAAATTACCCAGTCTCAGGTATTCTGCTATACAACGACAAAACGGACTAAGACAGCCTCTCTACTGAAATCAGCATGAGGACAAGCAAATTCAGCAAGCAGGAAGTCAACTCTTTGGGGTAAAATAACTCAAGAAGCTAAAAATTACATGCTTCTTAATGTAATATCAGTCAGAGGAGGCAGCAAAAGAGAGGAATATAGGAAGCCTTTGGGGACAATAAGCTTCAAAGAGTTTCAAACAAGTTATAACCAATTCTAACTTGTTTTTCCCTCTCTCTCCTTCTATCTCAAAGACCTTGGTTTATCCTCAGAAACATTTGTAGAGAAAGCACTCTTAGCTAAGAAAACCACTGCAAGCAGGCTATATAATTCCATGCTCTCTCGAAGCAGCACCCAAAACGTCATTGTCTTACATTACGCCATCTCCCTCCTAGGGCTTAACCTCAGAACTAGCACAGGATCCCTACTCCCTACACCAATCCTTTCCCTGTTGTGATGGTTAATTTTATGTATCAACTTAACTGGGCCACAGGGTACCCAGATACTTGGCCAAACATTATTTCTGGGTGTGTCTGTGAGGGTGTTTCTGAATGAGATTAACATTTGAGTCAGTAGACTAAGTAACACAGATTGCCCTCCCCAATGTGTGTGGATCTCATCCAATCCATTTCCCTCTCTCTCTCTCTCTGCCTGCCTGTCTTTGTGCTGGGACACTGGTGTTCTCCTGCCTCCACACTTGAACTGAAACTTACACTTTTGGGTCTCCTGGGTCTCCAGCTTGCAGATCTGGAAACTTTTCAGCCTCCATAACTGCTTGAACAGTTTATGAAAAATCTCTTTATGTTAATACAGCCTTTAATATATTTTAATAATAAATAAATAAATCTCATATGGTTTCTCTTTCTCTGGAGAACTCAGACTGATACAGCTATCTAGCAAATCTCCTACCCCCATCACCTCTTCTCTCCTTCCTCTACCTACCATTTTCACACCTTTTGTTTCAACCATTGGCATCCAGACTATCTCTGGGCCTTCTCATAGAAAGCAAGGGGTCCATTAAGCTATTTTCCTGAATAATGGAATAGTTCTTTCTCCAAGAATATTTTTTCCTCTACTCCAGTCTTGAAATTCAGGCAAGATATAGCAGTCTTTTGGTCGGTTGATTTTTGCCTTTCAAATCATCACCCTTTATTCTCCACTGTTAATATCACTAAGTCAGAGGCAATCAGGGGTAGCTACCCATCCCATGGTATTTCATAAAATGCTCCCATAAGCATTGTTTCAGATGCTTCTCACACAAATTATGTGAAGCAGGTATGATTATCACTCCCATTTTATAGAAAATACAAATCTAGATTAAGTGACTGCTAAGCTAGTGCATCTGGCAAGGGAGAAATCTAAGATTGACCCTGGGGCTTTAGATCACCAGGCCAATGTTTGTTTCCTCATGTGTAAGCTTATTAGTCACACACACCAAATAGAAACTCGGAGATCTCAGAGTTGGAGGACATGGTGGAGACAATGTATCTGGATCAGTCATCTGACATAGGAAATTTCTCCAGTGTCCCAAGTCACACAGGAAACATCTAGGAGGCCACTGTGTGTGGAACTCAGTGAGTGAGTGGGAGAAAGGGAGAAAGAAATCAGAGAAATGGCTACGAGCCAGGTTAAGCAGAACAGGCAGTCTTCCCGAGTTCTTTCCAAGAGTGCATGAATTTCGCCTCTGCTCTTTTCACCCTGCAGACAAGGAGAGAGAGGAGGGACCTAGACAAACAAGCATCAATAATCATAATAAAAACAACCTGGATATTCAGTTATAGCAGTCATAATTTTGAAGAAAATTGGTACATCATTTTTTTTAAATGTCATTTAAGTGGAACTCAAAATGTAGAATTCTTGCTGTTTGGATATGTGATGTAATTCAGAACTGAAGAGAAAAATGATATCTCCCTGGGATCAAAAGGGAATTTGATACACAAGTTATTAAAAGCCATCCCTTAAGTCTAAACTAAATTCTTCCTGCTGTCATTTAGACCACTCCTTATTCTGTCCCTGTAGACGGTAACAGACCAGTGGATTGCTTGCAAAATACCCTCCAAAGAACTGCATTTCCAGGAGAAATTCTGCCAAATCACGAATGACGAAATAACACAGCAGCCTACTCCCAATATACACCCCAAGATGCTCATGCAGACAACTATGCACACATGAACACACACACACATACTTATAAACAAACAACTGCCAGGTTGGGTGCTTGGTGCTTCTCACAGCACATCTTTAGTGCTGCACATAGCAATCTACCCAGTGGAAGATCTCTCTTCCAAGCCCAAGGCCCTGAACTCCCCCCACACACACCCCCACCCTCATATTGCTTCTTTGGCAGCACAACCCCTGACGCAGGTCAACAGGCCCAATTGCTCAAGGGACCTGCCCTTCACAAACACCATGAGGGAAGAAATTTCCAGATCCTACCCAGGATCAAAATGACAGGTGCCCAGTTGGGCATTATCCAGTTCACCTGGTACAGAAATAAAGGTTCCAGAGCCTCTCTCAAGTCACTACCAATGTTCACTAGTCCTCCAATTATTACAAATTTTCTTCTAACTACAACACTTGGAGGCATTCTCTTTTCTTATTAGTTTTCTCTCCTTTCACAACTAGGTGTGCTGGTTCATTTGTGCCTCCAGATCCATTCTCCACCCTTTTCTGCCCTACTGAGCCCTAAGAGATCAACGCCCTTGGGGGAGCTGTGTCACCTAGACTCCCCCATCCTCTGGCTGAAAGAGGCAGCAGCAGGAGGAGAGAGATCAGGGTATTTCTTCCCTGTCCTGGTCCCACTTCAACACTGTAGCTCCAGCTGAGCATCCCCTCCTCCATGTTCTCATTAGCTTTATTAGCACTATTTCCCACCTTTGTTTCTTCAGCCCTAGAGGTGGTAACACCTTCCCGCTATTGCTAGACTCTGGGTACACCAGCATCCTTTGTTGACTCCCTTCACCCTCACCACACTGCTCCTCGTAGGTCCTTTATTAATATCTCTTCAGGTAAACCATATAAATGGAATCCTGTTTTTTTTTCTAGAACCTTACGAAATATACCAGATCTAGGCTATTTTCAGTTCCTTCAGTCCCTGAATCAAGTGCCAACTTTTCCTTTGGGGTCCAAGTCCAACCCAATATGCCTCACTTCTTAACAGTTATCTGATTGACAGACACAAACTCAACATTCTTGAGGCTCTACCCACACGATTTCTTTCCTTTGATCCTGAATTTCTTTCTAAATTTCTCTGAAATTATTCACTTATCTATTCATTTATTCAAATAATATGTACTGAGGACTTATGGATATCAGCCACTATAAACACAATAGTGAATAAGACACAGTCCCTGCTTTCAAGTAGCTTTCTGTACAGTGAAGAAACAAAAAGATGAATAAACCAGAAAAACACTAATAAGCAAGAGAAGAGAGGAAGAAAAGTGTAACTCAATATGAGGGACAACTAATTTCTTTTTGAGGAGCCAAGAGGAGTGATTTCCAGTGTGATATTTACAGAACAGGAAAGTATGGCGCAGGAGAAAGGCAACAAGTAAGAACATGAGCACATACTGTGAGTGCTATAGTGTGGATGCTTGTCCCTCAAACCTCATGTTGAAATTTGACCTCCAGTGGTGGAAGTGGGGCCTAATGGGAGGTATTTTGGTCAAGGGAGTGGATCCTTCATGGATGGCTTGGTGCTGTCTTCATGGTAATGAGAGAGTTCTCACTCACTCTATTATTAATATTTCCCATGAGAGCTGGCTGTTTAAAGAGCCTGGCACCTCCCTCCCCTCTCTGTTGCTTCTTCTCTTGCCATGTGGTCTCTGTACACATGGTTCCCCTTCCCTTTTTGCCATGCAGCCTGAAGCCCTCACCAGAAGCAGATGCATGTACCATGCTTCTTGTACAGTCTGCAGAACCACGAACCAAACAAACCTCTTTCTTTTACAGTAAATTACCTAGCCTCAGGTATTCCTTTATAGAAACATGAATGGACTAAGACACCAAGAGAACGTGGCACAGAGAACTGGGAGTGTTCAGCAAGGCTGCAGCGAAGATTGTCCAGCACAGAGTAAGTGGATTGAGACTAGGGAGATACAAGCCAGACCACAAATGGTCTGGAGAGCCTTTGTAAGGAGTGTGGACTTTCCGCAAAAGGCAATGTGGAATTACTGAAGGGTGTTAACACAAGAAATACCACAATTAGGTCTGTTTGGGGGAAGTCCAAGACAGCTGTTAAAGGGAGAATAGATGGAAGGAAGCAAGACTAATCCAGGCATAAGTGATGAGTCCTGACCTAGACAGCTCCAGTGAAGATTGGAAGAGGTGGGCAGAATAAGAAAAAACACTTAGACATTGAGATTAATGGGACTTGGTGATTTTCAGAATGTACAAGATGAGGGAGATTGAGAAACCAATAGTCACACCCAGAACTGGCTTAAGCAAGAGTATGCTGGTGCCATTCACAATGATAGAAAACACAGGTAAGGGAAGAAGGTCAAGGGCTAATATTCCTTAATAAAGTTTGAGTTTGAGGTTGAGGTTCTGGTTGGACTTCTGGGGGGGATGTTTCTAGAAACAGTGTGTGCACAGGTCTGGTGCTCAGGAGAGATGTCTAGACTGAATCTTCCTTACCCAATAGCCTGATACTAAGATCCCCTCATTTCCTATTACCTTTCTCTGCTCTGAGTGTCCAGTGGTCATTCTAACCCTTGCCCTCACCTTACCTTACTCAGAGCCCTTATTACTTTCTGAACACATGTCTTTTTTTTTTTTTTTGAGACAGTCTTGCTCTATTGCTCCAGGTAGAGTACAGTGGCATCATCATAGCTCACAGCAATCTCAAGCTCCTGGGTTCAAGCAATCCTCCTGCCTCAGCCTCCCCAGTAGCTGAGACTACAGGTGTGCACCACAATGCCCAGCTAATTTTTCTATTTTTAGTAGAGATGTGGTCTTGCTCTTGTTCAGACTGGACTTGAACTCCTGAGCTCAAGCAATCCTGCCAATTCAGCCTCCCAGAGTGCTAGGATTACAGATGACCTTCTTTTAAAATGCCCTCATGTCTTTTCCAGAATGTCTAAAATTTTAATTTCTTTAAAATGTCAGTTCTTAGCATAACAAACTTGCCTCAGCAACCGTGAATTTCTTTTCTCCTTACCCACCTAACCTCCACCTAACCTCCACCTTGGGCTAGCATGGAGCTCTTTTCTTCTAAGTCCCAAGAAGCAACTATTTCCTCATATAAATGTAACTCAAGCTCAGTCCCTTACTCCAGCCAAGGTGATGACCCTAAGTCTCCTTTAACGTTTGAGTAGAGGTTATTTTCATTAAGCTGTGGCCGTATGAATAAAAGATAAACATTCCCACCTGGAGGTGATATCAATCATCCATTTGGGAAGTGAAGGGCTTGGGCTTGGAGAGTAAAACATTATATGAAAAGAAACGGCATCTTCTGCTAAAGAGCAGGTGTACCTAAGCTTGCAAATACCCCCACCTCCTTTCCCATTGAGTCCCCCCCCAACCCCCACCGAGGCCCAGGATAAATCTAAATCAACCTTCCTTCAGCCAAAGCCAAATCCCTGCCAAGAGAGTGACAAATGCATTCACTGGCCAAAGCCAAATCCTCACTCTGCTTTTCTCATCAACTACACCTGTGACTGAGCCCCTGTTCTCTCCCCAGTGACAGAAACCAGCAAAGGAACACACAGGGCTCCTTAGGAACTGGACATCAGCTTGTTCCACTCTCGTTGGCCAATAACTCTTATTTGCTTCAGTTCAACATACACTTATCGAGCACCTGTTATATGCCAGGCTCTGTGAACAGCCCTTCACATATAAAAACCATAAGCAAAGAAATTACTCCTTGGAGGGGGATAAAGATGCACACTGTATCATCATCATGTGGTAAATATTGTCTTTTAAGCAGCTAGGGGAATACAGGTGAGGATGCAATAAATCCTCCCTAGGATGACAGGTGGTGAAGTAGGGAGACTTAGGGAAAGAAAAGGAGTGATGAAATGAAAAACATGGCAAAAGAAACAAAACTAATGCACTGAGGCTGGAGTGCGTGAGTCTGGTTTGAGTTTCTCCAGACAAGGGTTGAGTACGAATAGTGATCCCAGGAAACACCAGCAGGGGTGTGGAGAAACAAAATATGGAAAGGAAGGCATGACCAGGGCAGTTTTCACTGAGCTAACTGGATCTTAACCCTGCTAGGAATTCTGGAAGCCAATGCAGCCCACCACGCCACTACATCAGAATTAAGGACAAAGGAGGTAGGCATTTACGTGCCAACATACTCCAGCCATTAGTGAGGACTGCTGAGCCTTCAGGAAATTGGAGCTCCAGCCGTGGCCACCTGGAAGTTGAGTAGTTACTCACCACAATGGTAAATTCCAAGGAGATGTGGGCAGAGCAAGGACATTATATGCTATAGGGTCCTAAATCTTTGAATGCCCAATCTACTCATCTGTTCACTTATTCATTCATCCATTTATTCACCATCCACTTAATGAGCACCTACTCTGCTGGGCAAAGGAATCCGGCATTATGTAAACAGAGAACTTTAGAAGTGAGAGTGACCTCAGGATTATTTAATTCAAAACTGGGTTTGTATAAAAGGAGCTATTTGAAAATGCAGATTGTTGGGCCTAATCTGCACAGGTGATAAGGCAATAGATATGGCATGGATCCCAGAAATTTGCATTTTGACCAAGCCTCCCAGAAATCCTTGGACCACGCTTTGAAAAACTCAGATTTCATCCAATCTTTCAACTTATAAATAAAAAATTAAGAATCAAATATGATGATAATAACACTTCTACAGTGTTTTATATAGTCTTTGTGCCCTTTTGTGCCTTTGCTTTTCTCTCTGCCACGATCTTCCTTCCCTCCTACCTCTGGGTTGCCTGTCAAATTCTTACTCATCCTGAAAGACCCAGTTCTGGCATCTCTACCTCTGAGGAATTTAATAACACATCTCTTTGCTGTGCTTACTAAAGTTCTATTATACTAAAGTTCAATACTATTGTAGCTACCACCATATTTCCTTGTCATTATTTTCATGTATGCCCATATCGTCCACTAGACGATTTTTGAGAGTAAGGTTTATGACTTTCTCATCTTTCATCTCCAATGCCTGGCTTAAATGCTTCCTTGATCCCAAGAAAGTAGATCTGATTGACTAACCTGGGTCAAAGGACTTTGAACCTATTAGAGTATATAGGACGTGACTTGCATTAGCTGCCCTAACTTGGGTAGCATGACCAATCCTGTAGCCATGGCAGATAGGGGAGGAGACACAATGATAGAAAATCATTTGGACCACATGGAAGCTCCCTACAGGAAAAGTGGCACGCTGCCATCATAAGAAAGAAGTAATCCTAGGTATGAAAAACAATAGCTCTTCACTGAATCTGTTCTACCACTTACAAAATGAGTTCATTAATTTCAAAGAATTTTTCAATCCATAAAGCTTTGTATGAATCTAAGTATCAAGCCATCTTCAATATTTCCTTTCAAAAGAAACTAGACATAGCATTTTTGGTGTGGAGAGAACAGGAGGGGCTACATGGGAAGCCATCTGAGACAGACTATTTCCACGGGTGGAAGGTTGCTATGTTTTATTGCACATTAAGAAAATTTGTAAAAATCTGGATTGGGCTCCTACCCACCCAACTATAAAACTGTCAGCAACATAATATCACTTACAGTTATTTTTGAATATTGCTTATAACTGCCTATATAGGCTGGCCAGTTTCTTTTCATGCTACCAATTCCAAGGCTTTATCTTTTATTATTCATACTTGAGGCTCCTTTGGGATGCCTAACAAGTGCCATAGTGGATAAAAGGAAAATCCAGCTAATGCTGAAAAACTTGCAAACAGGTAAGAATCTATATTGGGTGTGCTGGCTCACTTTCCACGTAACATATGCTTGTCACTCTGTCTTAGTTAACCTGGGAGTGGTGGGACTCCCAGACAGAAAGAAGCAACAAAGAGAATACTGTAAAACAAACTTCTTACCTCTCTTTACCTTCTGAGCACCAGGATCTTAAACAAAGAACAAATGTCACTTAGTCGTAATATGTTCATGAGAATCCCTAGAAAAGGGACCTTGTCTCTCTTGTTTCCTGTTATATCCTCAGTTTCTTATATAGTCCCTAAAACATAGAAGGCACATATTAAATATATGATAAGATGAATGAACACTTTCTAAAAGGGTTCTAACTTTGCTTTATGAAAGAATTAGGTAAGAATCAAAATCATTCTGCAAAGTTAACCAAATTCAAGTCATCAAGAGTAGCTATAATATAAATGTATATAGCACTATATATATATATATAAACATATACACACACATATAAATGATTCAGCTATAGCTCTAGTATAACTGGCAAACTATTCAAGGTGTTCCTGAAACTTTAACTAGGAATAAGTAATGAAGGTAATACTTGGATTGGATATGCATGTCTCTTACCCTCTAATCTACTGTGATATTCCCTCCTGGTTTGGGTGCTGGGCTAGTTTTCACAGGCCAAGTGGGACAGGTCACCCACCAGCTTAAATCAGAATGGATTCCTACGTGCATTAATGAGACTTCCCAGATTATAATCCTGTTACCATTCAAAATTCAGCCTTTTCCCCTTTTTATCTCGGTTCTTAACAGTGACAACATTAAATTTGTTATCAGAAATCTTCCCACAAAGAAAACTTTGGGTTTAACTGCTAAATTCTATCAAATATTTAAGGAAGGAAAAAAATATTAGTCTTACACAAACTCTTCCAGAAAATATAGGAGGAAAGAATACCCCCCCAACTCATTTTATGAGGCCAGTATTACCCTGCTACTAAAATCCAGAAATAATGTGTAAGAAAGCATAATACACACCAATCTTCCTCAGGAACCGGCTGTAAATGTATGAGTCAAGTTAGTCTCTCCTTTTCACAGGTGAAGAAAGTCAAGCTCAGAGAAGATAAGGAACATTCCCAAAGGAACGTTCACCCAGCTGAAAAATGGCAGGTCTAGAATATAAACCTGGGCCTCTCAGATTCCAGAAACTCCCCCACCCCCACCCCCACCCCTTAATGTTAGAGGGCCCTCCTTCTACTGCGAAGTTCATTGGACAAGTTTGAATCCAAAGGAATAAATTGCTAATAGATACATTTGACCTTGAGAAGGTGAATGAGGGAGGCGCTGGTGTTCTCAGGCCATGCAGGTGACAGCCTCCTCTCCCTGAGAACACAGCCTTCCCACCTCCTCACTGCTGGCCTTCAAGGTCACTTTAAGTTCCTCTGCCTGGCCAGGCCCACCATGCTCACCACCAAAAGCTGCAGACTTTGGATTTTAAGAACTACAGTGTCAGCTCGGTTAAAACCGCCAAAGTCACAGTTGTTTGAGTTTTAATCCCCTGGAGGCACATATGTTCTAGAAAGACCCAGCTTAAAGCCAAATAAATATTGAGGCAGTTTGACACGTGGCCAGTGTATGTCTTGTTCATTAATGAAATGTGGCCCTGCAAGCAGAGAAACGGGTGTGAGCAATTAAGTAGAAGCAGCAGGAGTCCCAGGCCCATGGCCCCCTTCCCAGCCTGGCCTCTTGTGTACTCTCTTCAGCAATCTCTCTTGAATTCAGAGGGAGAAGGGAGGGATGGAGGCCGAGGTTTCTGCAGGCTCATTTCTCAGAGTGCCCTTCTGTCCAGAAGTCTGTCCCCTTGTAGTCCGTCCACCCTGGACCTGTGTCCAGGAAAGGAATGACCCCTACTCTGTTCTACTCAAGTCTGGGGTGGTTCCTCCCCAGAGCAGCTTTTCAGAATGTGTCAGGAGTGATATCGAATTAATAACACCCTACTCCCAAAGCCAGGTTCATTTTCCACTCACAGGCAGAGGTGAGAGGGCATTTCTTTTGCATCATGACTAGAAATTATTCCTAGAAGATGAGCCACTCTCTCAAATCTGAAATGAGAAGGGAATATTAAAATGTCACTGAGTCCTCAGGGAATTCTATGAAATCCCAAGACAAAGTGTTCATTCACTTATGTGTTCCTCTTACAAGCGTTTACTAAGGACCCATGCTATAGCTTTCCCCCAACCTGAAACTTAACCTTCAAATCAATTCCTAGAAAGCACCCCTTTCTCCAGGCAGGCGTGACTCAGCACAAGGGTGTGGCCAGTGAAATAGGGCCTTGTTCCCCAGCACCTGGGGTCTCACTACCCATCCCCCACCCTCCCCACCCAGGCAATCAGCAGCAGCTGCTTCACTCTCAGGCCACTTTACAATGGAAAGCATTTGAGCCCTAAACACCTAATCAACAAAGGAAGACTCTCCTAGGTCCTCATTAGCAGTTCAGAGAGAAAGTACTAAGGAAGCCCACAGAAAAGAATATCATTAGGATGAGACTTAATAGCAAGCTAAGGGGAAGAACTGGGAATGGAACTGGATTTGATAACCAGCCTCCAAGAGGGCCACCAATGATCCTTCCCTCCTGGTTTTCAATGCTCTTTGTAGCCCCCTCCCACACTGAACAGGCCTGACTTGTGCAGTCAACAGGACAAGCAGAAGTGATGGAGTGTGACTGTGAAAGCCAGGTCATGAAGGACATTAAGGTTTCTATATTGCTGTCTCTTAGATCACTCACACTAGGAAAAGCAGCTACCTTGTCGTAAGAACACTCAAGCAGCCCTCAGACAGGCTCACCTGGCCAGAAACTGCAGCCTCCTGCCAATGGCATGTGAGGAAGCATCTTGGGAGGGAATTCTCCAGCCCAGGCAAGACTTAGGATGCCGGCAGCCCCCACTGCACCCTGAGTGCTACCTTTGAGAGCCAGGACGAAAAGCAAAGCCACTCCCAAATTCCCGACCCAAAGAAACTGGGAGACAGTAAGCACTTATTTTAAGCAGCTAAATTTTGGAATAATTCGTTACATTTGTTGGATAACTAATACACTGGGCCCTAAAGAAATGGAAGAATTTTCATGCTCAGAAGTGACTATGGAAGAGTCTTTAGAAATAATACGGGCAGCAAAATCAAAAAGAGACACAGCCACAAGACCTGTCTGCTGGAATGGAAAAGTGCCTCCCGCAAAGGATCAGAAGTTCTCTATTTGAGGGCTTCTTTTTAAGGTGAGAATTCTCTTGAGGGGTAGAGACTTGGTTTCTAGTCTGACCAATGGGAAGAGTCTCTTCAGGCCCTCCCCAAGGAAAGCAGGGCAGCAGCATTTTGCAGCACACACCCTGGCGTCTCCCACCTCTAAGTCCATAAGAGCCACTTGAACAGAAGAGGATAGCTTTAAAAGAAACCCAAGTGTAGGAAAAAATATGCTCTACACCACAAAGAGTGGTCATCCTTGAGTAGTGGAACCAGGCAATGAAGGGCAGGTACAGGAGGGTGGAGGGAGACATTCACCATTTATTTCTGAAAATCTGTACTGTTTTTACAAGAGAGGGGTAAAAAGAAATAAATATTTTCAATTCTACTCTAGGTGACAGATACGATTTTTCTAAAGTTAAGAACCCAAAGCCAAGAGTGATGGGTAATCTGGTTGGTATCACCAAGAGTGCCTGCCTCTCCCGCTTTGTGTTCAGGAGGCCGTGTAATTTATTTTTCCTGGGTGAAAAGTAAAAAAGTCCCTCTTGTCTTTGCTGTAGGGACTCTCCAACCAGTTGCCATGCTGAGGGCTGATGGAGGAAGCAGAAATTGCAGGATTCTGTCCGCCAGAGGTCCTGCCGATTGTGCAGGAAGGGGAAAGGGGTGATTGCTTCTTACAAACTCAAAAGGTAAGCTTGCCTTACTGACTCTAAGTTCTCCACGGGGGGTTCCCAAAACCAGCTCCTCATCTGGGCCAATGAGAAGAACCTCCTCTTTCAGCCACTTGGAGTCCCAGGGGACTGTGCAGAATTCACTTCTTAAGTTCTATGAAGAAGTCCTTGGAATTCGGACATGTTTAAATATGTTAATATAAACATATTAAATATGTTTAAATATCTTCAGGTGAAAGAGTACAGTCTCTTTTTTAAAAAAATTGGATGGCAACAAGGCAAGAGAGCTGAAAGCTCACTGCACTTATAACTGAGGAAATGAACTTTATGTAAATTTAAGGGAAATTCCAGGATGGAAGCTATAACCTTAGAACGACTCACATGCTAGTTCCCAGGAATACCACTAAGTGAAAAGGGAATCATGGAAGCTCCTGTTGAAGCCTGCAGGCACACAGCCCAATCTAAACTGTATTTTTCTCGTCTTTGTCTTAAGGAAGTAAGAAAGTAGGGAGTCAGAGGTGAGGCCTTGGGAATGCCAATATGCCATTTCCATTATGCAATTGTTTAAGGATGGTTTTAAAAGGCATAATAAAAGGATGAAAGAAAAGCTGCCACCACCCAGATGCACAAAGTACCAGGGCCAAAGTATGCCTAAATTTGTGTCCCCAAGGCACTTGGAATCCAAGAAAAATTTAGGTTGACTTAAGCTACACAAGACCTAAAGTCAAGCAAACATTAGCTTAATCTGAGATGGTTAACATGGAAAATAATGAGGACAAATACTCAATCCAAGGTGTCCACATTTCTTTAAAGCATGCCTTAATCATGGATTCCTTTTAAATATGCAGCTTAATGTTATATGAATATTATATGTCAATATGATATTGTCAATATATGTCATAAAAACATTAATGTCAATATTTCTAAGTTAAACTAGACTATGATATGTTTTTAGTTGGCTATTACAGGAAGCCAGGTTTATTCAAATCACATATCATTGCCTAGTTGACCCTTATATACCTCATAGGCAGCTCAGAGGGGTACAAACAGGCTACAAAGTCCAGTGATGCAAATGCAAAACTTGTGAGAATCAACACAGGTCAAAATAACTGCCTCCTAAGGTAGGCACTAGCCAGACCCCAGCCTTGTTCTTCTCCTTCCCAATTTTGTAATGACAGAAAAACTACATTAAGACAACTCTTGCCCTTCAATGATCATCCGTATCTGGACAAGCCATAAAGTACGCAGTAATCTCAGAAGCCAGCAGAGAAGCAGCCAGGGTATGGGATCCTGGGGAGACTTACACGTTGGGGAAAGAGCAGTATCAGATATTTTGCTACTGTCCATCTGAAGGATCCCGATATACAAGATGGTCATAAGCAATGCTCAGTTACTGATGCATTCTCTTCACTGATTTATTAATATTAATTAATTAGTGGCAGATTATATAATTTTCAAAATGCTCACTGCCCCTCCCTGTTGTGCCCAAACCTCAGGGGGTCATACCGCCCACCCCAGTGGCATCATCTATGGAGATGTGACTTGCTTAGGCCAATGAAACGTGAGTGAAGGTGACGTAGCGCCTGCTACTTCTCTCTCCCTTCTGTCAGTGTACAGCAATGCCTCTCACAGGAGCTACTTGTCAGCCTGGGTCTCCAAGTGAAAACCGAAGCTCCATCGGCGATGGAGATAAACAGGGAGCCAGAGAAAAAACTGTGATAAGTCATTAAATTTTTTTAAATTGACAAATAAAAATTGTATATACTTATGGTACAATTGTACAACAAGATGTTTTGATAAATGTATGTATACATTGTGAAGTGGATATATCAAGCTAATTAACATACTCATTACTTCATATACTTACTTTTTGCAATGAGAACACTTAAAAGCTACTCTTTTAGCAATTTCCAAGTGTGCAATACATTAGCTATAGTCATCGTGTTGTACAGTAGATCTCCTGAACTTACTCTTCCTAACTGAAATTTGTTCTCCTTTTATCAGTATCTCCTCAATCCCCAACTCCCACACCCAGCTGCCGGGAACCACCATTCTATTCTCTGCTTCTATGAGTTCAATAAGTCACTGAGATTCTGAGGTTATTTTTACCCCAGCGTAGGATAGCCTCCACTGCCTGACGTGTGATCATAAGCCGGACGGATTCCTGCCGTAGCACACTAAGAAAGGGATAAAAAGGAAGTAAACACCTGCTGAGCCAAACATAACATTAAATGAGCAGCTCCCTCCTCAATCACAAAACACAGTGCTGTCAAATACCAAGAGCTTGTGGATTCCTTAGTGAATTGTGCAGCATTTCCTAAACTTCAGATATTCTTTTGCAACTCTAATGATTATTGTATATCTGTGTACCAACTGTACTGCTATTTAATTAATATTTTTTAATTTGCTCATGATTGTATTCTAAACATATCAATTTGAAAGGAAACTTTGTAGCACTGCAATTGATGAAAAGCCTCTATCATTTATCTTAGAGTTGGAAAAATACTTTTTTAAAAAAATTCACCCATATCCCATTTTGACTATCTGCAGAGCCCCCACGCCCTGACACTTTGGGCGACACTGCTGCAGTGGACCCAGCACTAGCATCAGAATCCTGGGTTCTAGTTTAGGCTGCATCACACATTGTGTAATCTTGGAAAACTTCCTCTGGACCTCGGTTTTTCTCAACCATAAAAAGAATTTATCCCATCAAGTCCCATCTGCTGGCTCTAACATTATATCAGCTACTGTTCAGAGCTGCAGGTCCCTACTTCTCTCTGCTACTGTGGCTAATAACAATCCATATGTGTGAAATCACTAATATCCGTAGTGGGAAAAAGAGAATTTAGGTAAACTACAGAATGGCTCCTATATATACTGTGCATACATTTCTCTTCCAAAGGGATCCTATCAAAATTATAAAGCCCAAACAAGGACTAATCTTATTTCGTCTTCCTTTATGTTTTGCCAACAACTTTGTACTATTATTGAAAATTTTCTCATGGTTCAAAAATGACGTTTCTCCTCTCCTCCCCATGGGTAACTTTATTTCCCCCTGTGGCTTAGGAGTAAGAAGGAAGGAAATCATAATTCCACTTAACAGGCAGATGATTGCTATTAGTCAGCAACAAATACCACATTGGTTATGCAAAGCATGAGAGTAGCTGTCCATTTGAAGAACAATCTCTCTTCTACTAATTCCAGGACTTTAAATCCTTTCATTGCCCAAGTTCAGAGTACTCTCGCTCTTCAAAAAATGAACATATGTAAAACAGGCTCACATAAAAATTGTATATTTTGGAACCTAGAAGGAACCTTGGATATCATCTGTTCACAAACATGATACACAGATGAAGAAATTAAGACCTCAAGTCACACAGCTCAGAAGCAGTAGAGCTGGGATACGATTCAGGTCCAAACTCACAGGCAAGGTGATGGTGTACTCTAGAAATACAGCCTCTGACAGGTTCTGTTTGTTGGACTTTATTCAAGTCAATGACCTCTCTTGGCCTCAGTTTTTTCATCTGCAAAATGGGGGCCATACTATCTACTTTGTAGGGTTATTCTAAGAGTCAAACGAGATACACTGGTGGGTCTCAAACTTGAAAGTTCAAATGAATCCCCAGATTCTAATTCAGTAGTTCTAGCAGAGGAGAGGAGGGCAAGGCACAAGGTTCTGCGTTACTAAAAATCTCCCAGGTGATGCTAGTTCTTTGAGTTAACAACCTCGACCTTGAGGGGATTCAGTAGTAAGGGCTGTGAGTTCCTGGTCCTGCTGGTATTACTGTAGCTGCTGCTGCAACAAGGGTTAGGGATGGGGATAGGGAAGGGACAGTAGTGTCAATGGTGCCACACAGGAGATGTCACAGGCTACATAATGGAGAACACTCTTCTGCCCAGACACCAAGCAAGAGAAGACTCTTCCCGCTGATGGGGGTATAACACATGCTTGCCATCACAATAACAAGCAAAAACCTGACCTTAATAGTGAGAGACAACAACACGAAAATACAAAAGACTCAAGTGAGAGAGAGTGAGAACAGTGCTGACCGTGGCACATGGCAGTCAGTATCATTACCTAATAAGCAGACAGCCACCACTTCGCAGAGGAACATTATTGGAGGGTATTATGGACTGCATGTTCATGTCCACCCAAAATTCATATGCTGAAGCCCTGACTTCCAGTGTGATGGTCCTAGGAGATGAGGCCTTGGGAGGTGATTAAGTTTAGATGAAGTGAAGAGGACAGAGCCCTCATGATGGGATAGGTGTCCTTACAAAAAGTGATAGGAGAGAATTTTTCTCTCTTCCCTCGCCTTCTCTCTTCCCTTCCTTCCCTCCCTCACTCTCTCCCCCCACCCCAACCATATAGGGACACAGAGAGAAAGTGGTCATCTATAAAGCAGGAAGCAAAGCAAGCCCTCACCAGACACGAAATCTATAGGCACCTTGAGCTTGGAGTTCCCAGCCCCTAGAACTGTGAAAAATAAATGTCTGAGGTTTAAACCACTCCATCTATGTATTTGTTAGAACAGCCTGAGCTAAGACAAAGGGAAAAATATTTCTCTAGCCATGAAATAAACAAAGAGTTAGAGCTTAAATGCAAGTGTATGTAAATGGGAACGGGCAAACTCTAAGTTGACCAACATCACCATGTCGGAGCATCAAGCCCAGGGACACATTGAACATAAAAGGGATGTCATTCAATAATTATGTCATGACAATAGGAGTGAACAAGTATGCCCTGTGCCAACCAGGCCATATCTTATTCTATATAAAAAATACAACTGGAAAGAGAACTTCTGGAACTTTATGAATTAGCAGGAGGATTTCACAAGTATTAGAAATTAAATGGTATCTGCAGCTATTAGGTCTGCAAAGAACAAAATACTAAATATTTTAGGCTTTGCAGGTCACATATGGTCTCTGCCACATATTCTTTTTTGTTTGGTTGTTTTTAACCCTTGAAAGACAGACAAGAGTCTCTCTCAGCAGAAAACTCCAGCCACCGGGAATGCCATTTTTCAAAGTGATAATGAAATCACCAGGGAATTTGATATCAGAGACACCATGATTTCTATTACCCATAAATGCAGATAATACCAATCACATCAGGAATAGGCCACATAGGGTGTTAGGAAGCTGTGAGACTGTGGCCTTCCTGATAAATGACTAGGTGACTAAAAAGGGTCCCGGATGGAGTGGGAGGCGGGGGAGGGGAGTGTCTGCTCCTAACATCTTAAAGTCCTGTCCTAAATCTTAGGACTCAAGCTCAAAAACAGCCTCACCCTCACTACTCATTTTAAATTGTCAAATGAATCTGACCAGTTACTGAGCACCTACTATATGCCGAGGACCATGCTAGATATTCTGCATGTATTAACTCAGCATACTCACAACTACCCTGTGTGGCAGATGCCATCACCTATTTCACAGATCATAAGCTAGACCCAGAGAGGTTAAACATTTTGCTTGAGGTCATACACCCACAAGTGGTGGAGAAAGGATTTATGCTCAGGCCCATTCCTTGCTCTACACTGCCCTTTCCACTCCAGCACACGACAATTCTAAGCATTTCCCAAGCATCCAGTGGGAGGGGGGGACTGTCCTAAACTCTGGGTGAAGAATAGAAGGAGCATAAATATGTAAGAGTGTGCAGGTTTTCAAGAATTTTTCTTCTTTATAAAATAGGAAATTAAGTATGCAATTATGTTCACCATAGTAAAAAAGACAGAATTTTTTTAAAGTGTCCTTTTATCAGTTACATGTCCCAGATGTTTTTTAAGAGATATTGTCAGCATAAGCCTCTGCCCCCACGAAGCTGGAAGCTTCTTGAAATTTTCCAGCTTACATGAACATAGGCAAGCAGCAATGCCTACACAAGCTCACAGCAACAGCTAAACAGTTTCAGTTAAGGGCCACCTCAGCCTTTAACAAACACACACATCATCTAGGGATCTTGTTAAAATGAAGATCCTGATTCAGGAGGTCCTGGATGGGGCTGAAAATTTCATTTCCAATCAGCTCCCAGGTGATGCCAATGCAGTTGATCCAAAGACCATGCTTTACTAACAAGGGTCCATAGGTAGCTTGTTGCTAACAAAAAAATTAAATTTATTGGTCTCACTTGTGATGAATCATCTCATTATAATATCACCGATCATAAAAAAGTTATTTCTTAGGCATGCTCTTTTCCTAAGGAATATTCTCTGCATCTTCGTATGGATTTGTATTTTCTCATTTACCTCTTTCTGGGTAGCCTAGAATTTTTTTCCCAGACAAATTTAAAAAGCTTTCTGCCTTCCCATTCACTGGTTCTTTCAACTAACAAATATTTTATTGTGTGTGCCTACAATGCACCAGGTATTGAACTAGGTTAGGTGATGACGATACAAGATGAACAAAAACCAATACCATCTTTGCTATTATAGAGCCTAATATTCCAGTGGGAAAGACAGAAATAAAGGAAGCACACAAATAAAATTTGTAAATGTCATGAAAAAGAGATTCTAGATGTAAAAGGGAAGAATTTCAGAAAAAGCAATAGTCAGTCTGGTATCTGAAGGATGAGAAGGAAATAATAAGATGAAGGATATATACAGGGTAGGGAATAAAAAGATGTTGTTAGGCAGAGGCATGTGGAAAATCTCCATGGTAGAAGGCAGCATAGAAAACCATGGTGCCTGAGTGCAGAGAGCTGGGGGAAATGGAAAAAAAAGAGGCTGAGTTGGGAGGTGGGAGTTGGAACACACAGAGACTTGTAAGCCAAGTTAAATTTCCTCAATGTCTACCAATGGGGATATGAGAGCCCTTAAACTGTTTAAAACATGGGAAGATACACAATCTGATTTTTGTTTCTAAAAGATCAAACTGGCTGTTGTGCAGAATTTATTAGGGCCATTATTTTTGGTCCTAAGTACTCAGATAGGTTCTATGTCTTCAGAAAACTTTCACTAAATTGCAATTATGCTCCTTAGGAATGACGACACATTAACCTAGTACATGTGTGCCAGTTATAAATTTATTACCTGTCAACTCTAAATCTATCCTTCACTACCTGCTGTAGGATAATCGAGATGAGCCTTTTCATTATTTGGTTTTTGCAAGGAGCATAATAGTATGCTTTGTCAGTAGACATCACTTGGACATTGCAGGAGGATGAAGCTTCCCTTCCTAGTTGGACTCATCTCAGTAGGCTCTTGTAGCATGTGCAGTTTTTTCTTTAATACCCAGCAGTCAGTGGGACATGGCATCTTCCCATGGGCAGCTTCCTGGGCAACCCCATCAAGTGGCTTTGCAGTGAATTCTGAGGTTCGGCGCCTCCCAATGGATGGCTTCCTCCCACACTCCAGAGGGAGGTTTCCCGCAAGTTCTGCCAGTGTGGTTCTTCAGCAACCCTCTCCCCCATCTTGTGAGCCACACCCTCTCCAATTGGGTCCTCAGCCCTGAGGGGAGTCGGGACTGTCCATGGGTGCTCTATCCCAGCCACAGGTATTGTGGATGCTCCTGTATCTGCTATCCCTCTATTCTTCAGAGTTCTCTATACCTCTTCTCAGCCAATTCTCCTATTCCCCCATCTCCTATTAATAATTTTTATATTAAACTTTTCCTGTTCACATTAGTGTATGGATTCTGTGTCCTGACCTTGATTGATAGACGTTCCATTCTTAGACTTCAGAGTCTTGAAGAAATAAATCAAATAATTGTTGATTGATTTGTCTAGGGTAGAATGATTGGGATAGTGAAATAAACATTACTTAAGACAATTGCTGTTGGGATTGAGGCTCAAAGGGGTGATAAAAAACCAAAGGGCAAAAGAAAGAGAGAATCCTAACATTTACTGAGTAAGTCTCAGGTCCTTGTACACATTAACTCACAAAAACCTCACCACAACTCTGTGAGAAAAGTAATGTGATTACTGATTACATGTGAGGAAACTGAAGCTCAAAGAGGTTATGGCACCTGTTTAGAATGATATAGCTGTACGAGACAGAACTAGAATTTGTCTCATTCTGGTACCTGATGCTGCCTTGTCACTCACATTCCACCTTGTTTTAAAACCTTTGTTTATACACTGAGTCTTTCTTATCTGGAAATGCAAAATCTTATTTACTCTTTACCCTTACAGCTTCCATAGCACTTAGCAATACTAATAGAGTGTCAACCCAGAGAAATACAGACACACACACACACATGCACACACACACACACACACAACCATTCCACCTAGCCATATCATCAGATGCAATCAATCATTACCTCTTCAGGTTAAGCCAACAAACCTCATTAAATATGCTGCTAGCACCTTCCATGCATGCATTCAACGCTGACTTCTTGAGCATCTGCATCATCACTTCCTGCCTTTATAGCCTCACTACTCATGTGCATGTGTGATTATTTGATCTATATCTATATTTTTTTCTTTTTTCTTTTATATATTTGTTTTTATAAGTTTATATTTTTATGCCATTATTATTTCCATAAAGATGATTATGCACACAGATAAAGCTGGTGATTCATAAATCATTCAACAATCCAACAACTACCCCTCTGCCATGCCCTGCACTAAGAGCTGGGCATATAGCTATGAACAAGGCAGACTTGGTCCCCACTCTCATGGAGCTTCCAAATCACTGGAAAGACTGATTCTGCACAAGCTATTACTTGTGTGATGAGTGGTAAGAAAACCAGAGTTGAAATGATCATGAAAAGAGCAGTCACCTTTTTGTGAACAGAATCTGTTTCTGACCAGAATCTTCTAGACAGCGTGTTCTGTAAGAGGGATGTCTACCATGAAATCATTGGACCAGGAGAGGTTGCCCTGTCTACACAAGTTGCAAAGCTCCCACCTCCATGATCTGTGGAAGTACTAGCGACCATGGGCGTCCCTTCTGACCCACTTCCAGGTCCAGAGAAGAGGTAGAGTTACTCTCCCCACGTCTCCCAGGTTCTTGACGTTGTTTCCATCATTCAGCTTGCTAACTGCCCAAAGCCTCCCTGCCTGCTGGGAGGATAAAGAGAAGTGAGAGGAAACCAGGGAGCAAACTGTCAGAACCTTGAAGACTCATCATCTCCCCAAAATTGGCTCGTAGCTCCAGCCTCAGAATCCAGGGGTCACTCAAGTGCTTTTTAGACAAGTATGTGATTGTTTCAGGATAACAGGATACTGAGAGGTGAAAACTTAAAGGCAAAAGACATAGTATCCAATTTATATTCCAACATACAAGCCTCAGGCTAAAAGCCAGATAATTTTCTTGAATTTGACTTTTTTTTCTCAGACTCCTAAACGTAGCCAACAAGAATTCCTGTTTTAAGTATCATCTTCTGATTCCCTTTTGGAAATGAAAGATTTGTTGCCAGTAAAGATGGGATGCAATGTCCCTGGCTCTGTCAACTCCAGTCAGAACAGGGCTATATAGGTTTATGCCATAGGTCTAGCACGTAGCAAATGTATAGATTAGAGAAAATCTATGTTAGAGTTGAATGACTGGACTCCTGCTGAGAAAAGATTGAAGAGCAAGAAAGACCAAGATATGTTCCCCTCAGGTTATGTGCCATGTACTCAACTTGCCATTAATGAGAAGAAGATGGTGAGCAGGAAATTATTAGTCCTCCAGCTCCCCAATTCAATCACTGCACTAATATTTATCATATGCCTACTATTACCATGGAAAACCAAAACAGAAATAGGCTAAAAACAGCAAAGTGAGAAAAAGGATAATGGACAAGATGCATGCATTGCTGAGCTCTCTTATACATTTTACTTACATTATTACATTTAATTCTCACAAAAATAATTTCACAAATGAGGAAAGGGGGTTCAGAGATGTTAACAACTTGCCCAAGGTCATACAGTTGGTCAGTGTCAGAGATGGGAGCCCAACCCTTGCCTCTTGATTCCTTTACCTACACTCTTTGCTGCCACACTAGGCTGGCTTCCTACATCTCAGATGGAAAAGGGTTGAATGGCCAAAACCAATGAAAAGTCACATGGCCATGTCCAGAGTCGATGTGAGAGGATACCAAGGGCATGGATGCAGGTAGGTGGGAACAAACCAGGCACCATCACTGCAGGAAAAGTGTCACACAAGAACAGAAGGGAGGCACTCAGTCCACCCTGGGGAAGACAAGTCCAGTTTCCCAGAGCTAAGCAGAGACATGGCACCACAAAGAATGGATAGGAATTAGTCCTATAGGGTAGGAGTTCCTAATGGATAGGAATTGCTCCTGTCTCCTATGGCTAGGCGAGGAAGGAAAATATTTCCGGGAAAAGCATGTGCCAAAATTTGGAATTGAAGTCAGAAACCTATGTAAGAAAATTAAAGACGTTTAGTATTATTCAGTAGTAGAGTAAGGGCAGAAGCAATTAGGAATAAAACTGGGAAAATAAAAAGGGACCAGGCTCTAAAGGGCTTTGTAAGTCTTGTTAAGGAGTTGGAGCGTTATTCCATGTGTAACATTATCAGATTTATATTCTAGAAGGATCTCTACTGTTTCAATGTGAAGAGGTAGGGAAACATATTAGGAGGTGTCCTTATTCAGGAGACAGATAATAATGGCCTCAGTGGAATAGAAGCTGTAAAGATGGGGAGAAGTGTCCAGATGTCAGATATAATAAAAAGCAAAAATATTAGGGCTTGATGAAAGAATGCATACGGACAAAGGGAGTCAAAGATTGCTTCATATTTCTGCCTGGGGACACTGAAACTAGGAGTGACAATTATTGCTAAAGGTAGCTTGGGAAAAGCAGAATAAAATGGGAGATGGGATGGGATAGGAGAGTATTGTTTTAGATATTTTTAATTGGAATTTCCCATGAGACGACTCAGTACACACAGAAGACGGCTAAATGCAAAGCCTGAAAAAACAAGTCTTTGAGGTACAAGTTGAGTACAATGAGACAGCCAAGGAGATTTGGCAAATGTCTTTGCCAAAAAAGAGAGTGAGAAATCTGGTGGAGCCCAATCCCGTGGATGGCAGAGCAAGAGGATGCTTCTAAAGTAAGGAAGCTGCATCTTAGTCACTGTAGAAACCAAGCCAGCCTGAAACACAGGCTACTCACTGGCAGCAGCACCAGATAGGGCTGAGTAGTCCTGCAAGGTTAGGACTCAAAGGGAAAGCCCCAGGCTACAGACCTTGGGAAGACCAGCGAGAACTGACATTTAGGAATAGGGGCAGATTGCAGTGATGGTGGGAGAGAGAGCTGGGAAAATACAAAAAGCAAGTTAGAGAACTATTTTAACAAATTTGACCATGGAGGGAAAAGGAGAGATGCAGACCAAGTAGAGAAGAATGGGGGATGAAAGGATGGTTCATTTTTTAAATACCTGAGTGTGTTTAAATGCTGATGAGAAAGATCTGCTAGCAAAGGAAAGTGTAGGGCATGGAAGGGAGAATAATAACCAGTTAATTTTTTAAAAGGATAATTGTCCTAAACTTACTCCCTTCTGTGTCCTTTTCTTCTGGACTTCATCTCCACCAGTCTCAAGCACTTTGCCCGATCTTGCTGTGGGGACTCCCCTGGGCAAGGGAAGAGCACTACCATCCATGACCACCTGGCCCAGACAGCCCCACCCAACCACTGGCCACTCACTTCACTGAGCTCATTGATCATGTCTTTCTCATTAAGCATGATGGGAAGAGCAATTTATCACTTTCAAACTTGCAATGTGAACTCAAAGAGAATGACTTTCCAATAAAGTGCCCAAGTAGAAGCTCCACCCAAGGAAACAAAACAACGCCCCACTCTCCACTCCCCACACTTCTAACCCCCCTCTCCATGATACCTCCCATTTTCACCACTTGAAGGCAGCCCTACAGAAACCACGCAGCAGCCTTAAAGAAGTGGACAAAAACCTTTTGTTGTAAACAAGATACAGATGCCAAAATGTGTTAAACCTATTTGTATATAATGAGTGAAGACCAGGAACAGTTGTCATTATGGCCTCTGAGCATGTAGGGCAAAGAAAAGGAAGGAAGAGAGAAAGAGCTCTTCCCAATGTGCATCTGTGTGGTTTGATTGTAATGGTTGTTTCTCATTCTGGTTGTTTATGAATAATAGTGATCTTTATTTCCTTAAAGATGAGCTGAACAAAATAATGCATCTTGAAATGATCATTCATTCTGCAGGAAGGGAACATAAGTGAAACCTAAAAGCCTGCCGGCTGCCTTTATTCCAACCTCCCTTTGTATTTATAGTATTTGCCAAAACATATTTAATTCTATAAAGCCCCAAGATGTACATTTTTTGGCTCATGTATAGACAGCCTTGCTCTATTGGAAAAAGATGCTGTATGTCTTCCATTTCCAAAACAAGCTTCTCAGAATGGCCTGGCTAGGCAAGGCCAGAGGGAAACCATGGAGGAGGGTCCAGGGATCTGTACCAGATGGCCCAGCCACACAGGCAATGGCAAGGGAGAGGGCCATGAGACACTGAAAGAAGTTCTGGAAAGTGGTAGTGGGCTGTAGCAGCATGATGGCCACAGGGCCTGCCTGAGAAGGTCAAGGATGTAAGAGGGACTCCATGTACTCAGGAGTGATCCAAATCACAGGAATGGTGGTCCCTGCCTTGGGATGGCCTCTAGACACCTCATATGGACCTGCCACCAACCCAGAGGGGCAAATGCCTTAGACTGATTAACACCGTTCAGAGTCACCCAAATCAATGAGCAGACATTATAAATGGCTACATCTCCAAATTCTGTCCTACAATCACTTTAAGGACCCTCCACAAGGCTGGTGGAGAGCAGCGCTCTTCTCAAATCCTGCCAAGTCTCTCCAGAGCTTCATTTTTCTTTCTTTATTTTTAAATCCAAGGTTGCAACTGCTTAGAGACTGGAGAGTCTGCTTGCCAACATGCCAGGGTGGCCTTGGGTTGTAACAGATGTAGACTCCACCCTTCCTTCCCTCATCCTCTCATGTACATATCTTTTTGCCCCTACTTCCCTTCTGTGTGACCTTGACCTTTAGAAAGTTCCTTTCCCTCTCATCTGTAAAATAGGGAAATAATACTCCCTACTTTACAGGATTGTGGTCAAATTTAAATGAATTTGTGTATCTAAAGCTCTTAGCACAGTAACTGATCCACAAAGTGTTCAATAAATATTAACAGGTATTACCCTTTTTGTTATTTTTATTAATGTTGCTGTTTTAGCTATTTTCCCAGGATGGCCCTCAACCTTCTTGAGGGCAGGGATTGTATTTTGTCCTTTTCTGTCCCTTATCCACAGTGACAAGCACAGTGTCTTATTCACATTCAATAAAAGCTTGTATCAAAAAAAAAAAAACAGGAGGAGGAGGAGAAGGAGAAAGCAAGGAGGGAAGGAAGAAAGGAAAGGAAAAAAATGAGAAGGGAGAGGATGGGCAATAAAATCAGCTCACAGGTGCAAGTGGGTAGCCTTGGGGAGAGAAAACCCACCTTGATCCACTGAAGTAAAAACAATCAACAAAATTAATAGACAGGAGAAAGTCAGCTATGAAATTGTTAAGGTAGCCCCCAGCCGACAGACAAAATGGACTCCTGGTGGCTAACTGAGGTGCTCACAGTTAAAACAGAACCAGGTGGCCATAGCTGGGTGAGAAAGTAATCAGGTACTTTGTGTTCTCAGAAAAATGTGTACAACTGTCACAGGAACTCCCCTTCTACAATCAAGTCAGACCAGTTCCTGTTGTCACTGCCACCAGAAACCCCCTCCACCAGCCCTTTGAGAAAAACATATGACAGAGACTTATGGTTTGGGGCTTGAAAATCACCCAATCAGGGCTCAACTATTCTGACCAATCAGAACTGAACAAGTTTGAATTCTTCATTTGCATATATGGATGTGATTGAGACCCGGGATGAGAACTTTCCCTATTTAAGAAGACCCTTCCTTTATTCTTCAGAGAGCACACTTTCACTTGTGTGCTGAAATGCTTTTTCATCAAATTTTCTTTTAGAAAATAATGCTCTCCCTTTTTCCTTGCAGATCTCATGGTCTTTTGTTAACAAAATAGAAGCACACTAGAGCTGGAAAAGTTCAGCTGAGCTCTGCTACTCGCCAACTGTGCAACCTTAGCTGAGTGCCTCATCTTCTTTAGTCCTCAGTTTCCATATCTCTAAATAAAGGAGGCTGTGTGGCACGATTTCTGTTTCTTCTTGTAGCAGCATAAATGTCTGTGCTTTAATGTTAGTGTAGCCTTCGTGAAGTGGGTCATCAGCCTCTCCAAGATTCCAGTGGAGAACAGATGCTCAGTATGGACACATATGGAGGATGCACAGGATGGGAAAGCTGATGGTGATTATGAGGAGGAGGGAGAGAGGTCCACAGGTAACACACAGGGAATCAGAGTCAAGTTAACCCAGCTCTAGGAGAATAGCAAACTGAATGCTGGCCATGTCCCAGGCACTGGGCAAGATGTGTTCACATGTATTCTTCAGATCACTGGGTTGAAAAAGCCTCATATGAGAAAGAGGAGGGGAGCAGAACTCAGACAATGTTTCAAAGCCAGTAACTCAAGTGGGAAAGAAAGAGAAACCCGAAAACACAAACTCAAACATTGTTTACACCTTGGAGATATAAACGAGAAGGGAGGGGCTGCTACAGGTAAACCTATCATGGGATCATATGACAATATAATTGGCTTCACCATGAAAGGTGCTGTTCGTGGGGCCTGATAAGCTGAATTGTGGAGCTAGAACACTTGGTAGAAATAGCTTACTGATAAGCTTTGATGACTAGAGCCAATAATCAAAAAGAAGAGGTTGATTGCTGAAGCTGTATTTTCTTCTGAGAAGAATCCAATTATAATTCAATTCTATCCTTCATACATGATTGTAACATCTTCCCACCTCCCACAATCCCTGCCAGGGACAAAAGGCACCCTCTGAAATACGTGCATCCACTCTCTCTGGCTTTTATTTGCCAGTCTTGGTCTCCCAGTCTTCTCCTTAATACTATGTTCTAAGATATGTTTAGTACAGGCATACCTCAGAGATATTGTGGGTTCAGTTTCAGACCACTGCAAGAAAGCGACTATTACAATAAAGTGAGTCACACAAATTTTTTGGTTTCCCAGTGCCTATAAAGTTATGTTTCATATGTGGGTAATGGGGCAATACGAAGGCAATTTATGTAACCAAAGCATTTTACTCCCGTAATACTCTGAAATTTAAAAAGACAAATACATACATATACACACATATATATACACAAATATAAAAAAATATATATCATTAGCAATGTTGTGTGGGGTTTACAAGAGTCATTATTTTAAGTAAATATTCGAGGTAAAAATAATCTTTATAATTTGACATTCTTATATTTTGCATATAGGAAAACTTAATAAACATTGTTGAATGACTTAAAAAATATCTGAATGATAGACACTCTTATAACCATGTCTTAAGCATTATAAAAGTGACTTGTAACCAAAATTATTTGCACCCCATAATACTTTGAAATAAAGTAAAATAAGAGAAAATAAAATTTTGGCATAAAAAAAGTTATGTTTATACTATATTATAATCTAAGTGTGAAATAGCTGGTGGGCATGACAATAACATTAATCTCCTTGTATAATTCCATCAAGATCAAAGCTCTTGCTTGAGCGATTAGGTGCATTGTCAATGAGCTGTAATATTTTCAAAGGAATCTTTTTTTCTGAGCAGTAGTTCTCAACAATGAGCTTAAAATATTCAGTAAATCATGCTATAGACAGATGTGCTGTCATCCAGGCTTGATTGTTCCATTTGTAGAGCACAGGTAGAGTAGATTTAGCATAATTCTTAAGGGCCCTAGGATTTTCAGAATGGTAAATGAGCACTGGCTTCAACTTAAAGTCACCAACTGCATTAGCCCCTATCAAGAGAGTCAGCATGTCCTTTGAAGTTTCAAAGCCAGGCATTGACTTCTAGCTGGGAAAGTCCTAGATGGCATCTTCTTCCAATAAAAAGCTGTTTCATCTACATTGAAAATCTGTTGCTTAGTGTACCCACCCTCATCAGTTATGTTAGTTAGATCTTCTGCATAACTTGTTGCAGCATCTCCATTAGTACTTACTGCTTATCTTGCACCTTTATGTTATAGAGATGGCTTCTTTCCTTATACTTCATAAACCAACCTCTGTTAGCTTCCAAATTTTCTTCTGCAGCTTCCTCACCTCTTTTAGCCTTCATAGAATTGAAGAGAGTTAGGGCCTTCCTATGGATTAGGCTTTGGCTTAAGGGAATGTTGTGACTAGTTTGATCTTCTATCCAGACCACCACAACTTTCTTCATATTAGCAATTAGGCTGTTTTGCTTTCTTATCATTTGTATGTTCACTGGAGTAGCACTTTTAATTTTCTTCAAGAACCTTTCCTCTGCAATCACAATCAGATTAACTATTTGGCACAAGAGGCTTAGACTTCAGGCTGTCTTGGCTTTTGACAAGACTTTCTCACTAAACTTAATCATTTCTATCTTGTGATTTAAAGTGAGAGATGTTCAACTCTTCCTTTCCCTTGAGCACTTAGAGGCCCTTGTAGAGCTATTCATTGGCCTAATTTCAATATTGTTGTGCCTCAGGAAATAGAGAGGCCCAAAGATGGGGAGAGAGAAAGGGGAATGACCAGACAGCTGAACGGTCAGAACACACACAACATTTATGGATTATTTGCCATCTTATATGGGCACAGCTTATGGTGCCCCAAAAACTCACAGTGGTGACATAAAATATCACTGATCACAGACCACCATAACAGATGTAATGATGATGAAAAAGTTTTAAATACTGCAAGAATTACCAAAATGTGACACAGAGACATGAAGTGAGCACATGTTGTTGGAAAAATGGTGCCAACAGACTTGCTCAACACAGGGTTGCCAAAAACCTTCAATTTACTAAAAAAAAAAAAAAAAAATGCAATATCTGCAAAGCACAATAAAATGAGGTTTGTCTGTATTCCTCAATTTCTTCCCAGCCCCTTCAAACTGAAGATTGAATTGAACAGTCTACCAGAGGCCACATTGAAATTTCCTGAGTGTACCACATCCTGCCCAGCGCAAGCTCTTAGGAAATTCTTCATCAGCTGAAGCTCTGGGTCCCAGGCCCCTACCAGGTAGGAGAGTTCTTCACAAATTCCTCTTATGGATATTGTCATCCAGTCTGGGAGCATGAGCATCACTCAGTGGTGAATGAACTATGCCAGCAAATCTTCACCAAGTTTTACAGGACCCTCACCAACCACCTCAATAGCAGGAGTGAGGGGGCAGGCTTTTCAGTAATCACTCAGGGAAGGGCAACTCACTCTGGGAGGAGGGAGACATGCTTTAAGCTCACTGGCCTTCTTTCATTTTGTTGCATGCACTCTTTGGTCGTGCTCTTCCCTCCCTCTTTCTGGAATATTATAGTTTTCCACCTTTACCTAGCTTTTACCGCTTATTTATCCATTAGATCCCAGCCTAAGCATTCTCTTGGAGAACCTTCCCTGACCACCCAGTCTGGAGCAAGCTGATTTCCAGTACCATGTTTCTTTATTTCATAAAACTCATCTCAGTTTACAAGTATTTATTCGTTCATGTAATTATTTGATAACCATCTCCCCTATTCTACTGTAAGCTCCATACAAACAAGGAACTGTCTCTTCTTGCCCAATACCTTTACAGTGCCAGGTGCACACAGACTCAATAAATATTTGTTGATTGAATGAATGAATTCAGAGAGACAAAGAAGAAGGTGCCTAGATTACCCCAAAACTGCACAGAGCCAAGAGATATTCAGAGGTCCAGTATACCACCATCCTAGCCCCCAGATTTTGAGGCTGAAGTGACGATGTGGTTACTTGGTGCACTCTTCAGTGGAAGCAGGGTGCCCTCACAGCACATCAGTGACTACTATCTGGACGTTACGCATTCGCTCACCCATGAGAGATGCATGTTGAAACATTTATAACTTAATATCCAAAGGGCTGGGTAATCCTTAGAAGAACTGTCTAAACATGAATAAAAATCCATTTTAAAATGCTATAAACCAAGTAACCTTGGCCGTATGACATAATATGCCTACAACTCCTTAGAGAACATCATCAAAGTCGACTATTAATGTGGAACAAAAGACTCCAACAATGCCAGCACTGCACATTCTGATTTTTCCCAGACATCCACCAAAGGAGCAAGATTCCTATGAATACTAAAACTTCCTAAAGTGTTTTCATATTAATGTTAAGAGCAGATGAAGTGCTATGCCAGAAGAAACACTTGATTCTCAGAACTCTTTGTGTGTGTGTGTGTATCCTTTTTTTTTTATTTCTGCATATTATGGGGGTACAAATGTTTAGGTTACGTTGCCCTTGCCCCCCCAAGTCAGAGCTTCAAGCAAGTCCATCCCCCAGATGGTGTGCATCGCACTCATTATGTATGTATGTACCCATCCCCTCTCCCCTCCTCCTCCCCACTCCCATCTGCCTGACACCCGATAAATGTTATTCCTATATGTGCACTTAGGTGTTGATCAGTGAAACCAATTTGCTGGTGAGTACATGTGGTGCTTATTTTTCCATTCTTAGGATACTTCACTTGGTAGAATGAGTTCCAGCTCTATCCAGGAAAATACAAGAGGTGCTATATCACCATTGTTTCTTAAAGCTGAATAGTACTCCATGGTATACATATACCACATTTTATTAATTCACTCATGTATTGATGGACACTTGAGTTGTTTCCACATCTTTGCAATTGTGAATTGTCCTGCACCACTTATTGAATAGTGATATCACTTAATGCCAGTGAGAACGGTTTTTATCAAAAAGTCCCAAAACAAGAAATGTTGGTGTGGGCGCAAAGAGATAGGAACACTCATACACTGCTGGTGGGACTGCAAACTAGTACAACCTCTGTGGAAAGTAGTACGGAGATAACTCAAAGAACTAAAGTAGAACTACCACTTGATCCAGCAATCCCACTACTGGGTATTTACCCAAAGGAAAAAGACATGCCATAAGAAAGACACCGACCCTCAAATGTTTATAGCAGCACAATTCACAATTGCAAACATGTGGAAACAACCCAAGTGCCCATCAATACATGAGTGGATTAATAAAATACGGTATACGTATACCATGGAGTACTACTCAGCCATAAAAAAATGGTGACCTAGTACTTCTTGTATTAACCTGGATGGAACCAGAGACCATTCTTCTAAGTGAGGTATCACAAGAGTGGAAAAACAAACACCACACATACTCACCATTAAATTGGAACTAATCAATCAACACTTATGTGCACATATAGAAATAACATTCATCGGAAATCAAGCAGGTGGGGGGGGAGGAGGAATGGGTACATTCACACCTAATGGGTACGATGCATATTATCTGGGGGATTGGCACACTTTGACTTAAAGAGTACAAAACTAATTTTGTAGCCAAAACACTTGTACCCCTATAATATTCTGAAATAAATTTTAAAAAGAAAAAAAAGGATATAAAGAAAAGTGACCTTATTGTCTTGGAATGTGACTACTGTGTTTCTTGGTGATAGCAACCTATAAAAAATCTGTGGAAGCCCAGGGCTCCTAAACACGGCTAGATTCTGAGAACCAGAAAAGACATGAGTTACAAAGACAACTATTTTAAGCTGTTCCCCTGAGCTACAAAGCTTAGAAATCTACCCTGGCTTCCCTCATGAACTCTACTGGAACTTCTAATTCTAATCCAGAAACTTCCATCTCATTCAACTATGATTAACAAAAATGAGTACGCTCAGCATTTAGACTAAGATATTATAGGAAAAAAACAATAGTACTAACTTTCCTATAATTGAAAACTCACATGCACAAAAATGCCTGCTACATGTAGATGAAAACTGTAACATAACATTCCTACATATATTTTTTAAAAGAAAAAAATGTAATGAAGCTATTGAAACTGTGCAGGAAGAACATAAGCAGACATAGAAAAACTTGGGAAAGAGATGGCCAAACAACAGGAGGTTATGACCAGACAACATGAAGATGTGAAGTGGGAAGTGGCATAACTCAAGAAAAGTAACAGGAAAAGGCCAGTTTGAGATTTTCATTTGAAAGCTACTTTCATTATTTCTCTTTATCTTTGATTTTCAGTGGTTTTGCTGTTATGTGTTCAGGTATGTTTTGTTCCTATCTTGTCTAAAGTTTGTTGAGTTTCTGTACATTTGTCTTTCAACGAACTGGGGATATTTTTGCCCATTATTTCTACAAATATTTTTTACACCATATTTTTTCTCTCTTCATCTTCTGGGCTGTAATTACATGAATTTTGACCTATTGATACTGTGTCACAGATCACTGAAACTCATTTTTCCCCAATCTTTTTTTTAACCTGTTCTTCAAATTAGATAATTTCTATTGATATTTCATTTCATAGACTCTATCTTCAGTCATCTCTAATTTGCTGTTAATTGCATGTAGTTTTTTTTTTCCAGATATAATTCTAGAATTTCTACTTGGTTCTTTTATAGTTTTCATTTCTCTACCAAGATTCTATCTTTTGACCCATCTTGTCCATTTTTTCCCTTAAATCCTTTAACCTACTTATAGTAGCTTTTCAAAATGTCTTTCTTGGTTAATTACACTTAGATTATCTGTGAGTCTGCTAGATTATAGAGGGGTTTTCTCTTGACTGTGGGTGATTTTTTTCTGCTTCTTCACTTGCAGTAATTTTTTGTTTGTTTGTTCACTGGACATTATTGAAAATACATTATAGAGACTCTGGATTTTGTTATATTTACTAAAGAAAGTTGAATTTTGTTCTGATGAGTTAAAATTACTGCTGGATCACTTTGATTCTATGGAGGTTAAGCTTTAGGTTTTGTGAGGGCAGGTTTATATTAGCCCTTAGTTCTAAGTGCTAGACTTTAGTTCTAGACTTACTTCTAAGGCATAGGCCTTCTGGGGTTTCAATGGAAAGTCTTACTCAAGCCTTGCTGACTTGACAGGATTTGAACTTCAAACTCTCTCTTCCCAGAATCAGACAGCTGCTGAACTGCCTACTTCACAAATGCTATTTTCTGTTTTGCTCCTTGAGGTGTTTCCCTTCTCATAAGCAATTGAGGAGTCAACCAAAGATTTAAGAATAAGTTGTATGCAGATTTTGGATCTCCCCACCCTATGGCTCTCTCTTTTCTGGATCTTCTTAATTTCCAGCTGGTGTTTTAATTCCAAATGCCAACATCTGTCTTTCAGCCTTGTCTCAATTTGAGCACTCTGCCCTATGTGCATTGCCAGGAATGAGGAGAAGCCCTCAGGGGAAAGTAAACTGGTGCCTCACCTGATTTGTTTCTCTTGTTTTAATGATCACATCCTCTCCATCTTCTGTTTTTGGTTGTTCTCCAGTCCTGTCGAATAGCTATGTTTTATATTCTGTAAATAGCTTATAATTGTTATTTGTTGGAGGCTTTGTAAAATATAAGTTATTCTGCCATTGCCAGAAACAGAACTCTCCAGATTCTGTATATATTTTAAAAGTAAGAATGATGGAATTTCGTGGTAGAAGGAATATGAGGTATAGGAGAAAGAAAAAAGCCCTCCACTATGAATCCATAGGTTATTTTTCATTTAGGTGGGGTTTTTTCTTTGTTTTTTGTTTTGTTTTTGTCACAAATTACTGGAAGAAATGAGTTGCAGTTAAATGATGGGGAAGACAGAGAGGGAGTTTGAGCGTGAAAGAAATATTAGGAGCTGTTTCTGACAATAATACATTTTTGACAATGTCTATTAGGTATCTAAGTGGAGATGTCAAGTAGGCAGCTGGAATAACAAGTCACAAATTCATAGAAATACCCAGTTGATGATAAAAATTATAAAGTCATTAGCGTATAGGTAGAACAAAAGCTTTGAGACTATATATGATTACCCCAGTAAAGAGTATAAATTTAAAAAGTAGTCTGAGGAACTCCAGTCTAGGTGACAGAGCAAGACTCCATCTCTAGAATAAAAAAAAAAAAATTTCTTTTAAAAATATCACAGACTGGATGGCTTAAACAGAAATTTATTTTCTCACAGTTCTGAAGGCTGGAAAGTCCAAATCAAGATGCTGGCAGAGGCCGGGTGCGGTGGCTCACGCCTGTAATCCTAGCTCTTTGGGAGGCCGAGGCAGGCAGATTGTTTGAGCTCAGGAGTTCGAAACCAGCCTGAGCAAGAGCGAGACCCCGTCTCTACTAAAAATTAGAAAGAAATTCATTGGACAACTAGAAGTATATAGAAAAAATTAGCCGGGCATGGTGGCGCATGCCTGTAGTCCCAGCTACTCGGGAGGCTGAGGCAGAAGGATCGTTTGAGCCCAGGAGTTTGAGGTTGCTGTGAGCTAGTCTGACGCCACGGCACTTACTCTAGCTAGGGCAACAGAGTGAGACTCTGTCTCAAAAAAAAAAAAAGATGCTGGCAGAGTTCCTGATGAGGGCTCTTTTCCTGGCTTAAAGACAGCCACTTTCTCACTGTGTCCTCGTAGGGCAGACAGAAAGAAAGCTCTCTTCCTCTTCTTATGAGGCCACCAATGCTATCACATTGGGGCCCCACCCTTATGATCTTATAACCTTAATTACCTCCTAAAAGCCCTATCTTCAAATACAGTCACATTAGGGCTTAGGGTTTCAACATATGAATGTGCAGGGGACACAATTCAGTCCATAGCACCACCCATCCTTGTAGAGTTACTAGCCTTCAAAACCCAGCTTTTTATAGACTTCCAGGCTAGTCTAAACAAAAAGTCTTGAGTGAAGTAGAAAAAATGATAAGCTATTTAATCTCATTCTGTCTCAATGTAATATTTTTGTATGGGGCTGAGACAGCTGCACAGGACTTAGGTAATATCTAGGTTGATTATACAACCATAGAGAAAGCATCAGCCATTAGCTCTGTATCAAAAGAATTCAATTTGAATTAACAACTGTGTGACCTTGAATAAATTACTTATCTCTCTGTGGACAAATTGAGAGTCGCAGCTTCATAATGAGTCTGTCTTAATTATAAAATGATGGTGACCTATTTTATAGAAAGCATGAGAGAATTAAATGAGGTAAAATACATAAGAAACCTAGTGGGGCTGCAATTACCTGTTAGTTTACAAAGAAACAACGATGAGAATAAAACAGGTTCACTCTATATAATATTAAATTTTGGAGTCAAAACTTAGTTACTATTGACCAACGATTGACCATTGACAAACGATGACATTTATTTCCCTTAGTCTCACATTTTAGGCTCTCTATTCAAATTGACTGCTATCTACCTAACCTCGGAAGAAACAGAAAAGAAACCATGCCATTGTTTTGGTTATATTACTAGATATTAGAGGGTTCTTTTACCCATGACCTAGGCATCAGATGTAAACGACCTTGCCTAAGAAGAAAACATAAATGTCAGACTTGAATCATCTGTCTGCAGAGTAGTCATTATGAAGCTGGGACCCTCAAATTGGTCCAACTTCTGTACAATTATCCCCTGTGCAGCCAAAGTGATACCTGGCTCCTTCCTAGCTAGACAATGGCATATAAGAGGATACCATCTTTGTATATTATGTAAATAATTTGGATCATAACCAACATTATAGCTGCCCATTTTGTGAAGTCTAAGTATGCCCTACAAACTCCACATGTATTCTGTCCATACTGAATTAATTAATAAACTAAGGTTTATATGGCTATTCATGTTAAAAAGCAGTTCCATATCCCTTATCTCATTCAGTTCTGAAGATAATACTGGAATAAAGGTTTTTAAAAGGCAATGTTATCATCCCCACATAAAAAATTATGGAAACTGAGGCTCCAAGGTTAACTGAATTTCCACATATCACTAGATAATGAATGATGAAGACAGCACTGGAACTTAGGTCTTTCTGAATCAAACTACCCTTACTTTCTATCTTACCACACATGTTATTTCCCCCCAAAATGATACTACTCTTACATGAGGTTTGCAGTTTTCTTCTTTTTCTCTTTTTTATTTCAGCATATTATGGGGGTACAAATGTTTAGGTTACGTATATTGCCCTTGCCCCGCCCCCCACCGAGTCAGAGCTTCAAGCATGTCCATCCCCCAGACGGTGCACATTGCACTCATTATGTGTGCACATACCCATTCCCTCCTCCCCCCGTCCCAACTGCCCGACACCTGATGAGTATTATTCCTGTATGTGCACATAGGTGTTGATCAGTTAAAACCAATTTGATGGTAAGTACATGTGGTGCTTATTTTTCCATTCTTGGGATACTTCACTTAGTAGAATGGGTTCCAGCTCTATCCAGGATGATACAAGAGGTGCTATATCACCATTGTTTTTTGTGGCTGAATAGTACTCCATGGTATACATATACCACATTTTATTATTCCACTCATGTATTGATGGGCACTTGGGTTGTTTCCACATCTTCGCATTGTGAATTGTGCTGCTATAAACATTCGAGTGCAGATTTTTTTTCATAGAATGTCTTTTTTTTTTGGGGGGGTAGATGCCCAGTAATGGGTTGCTGGATCAAATGCTAGATCTACTTGTATCTCTTTGAGGTATCTCCATATTGCTTTCCACAGAGGTTGTACTAGTTTGCAGTCCCACCAGCAGTGTATGAGTATTCCTGTCTCTCCGCATCCACACCAACGTTTATTGTTTTGGGACTTTTTGATAAAGCCCATTCTCACTGGGGATAAGTGCTATCTCACTGTGGTTTTGACTTGCATTTCCCTGATGATTAGAGATGTTGAGCATTTTTTCATATGTTTGTTGGCCATTAGTCTATCTTCTTTTGAAAAGTTTCTGTTCATGTCCTTTGCTCACTTTTTGATAGAGTTGTTTGATTTTTTCTTGCTGATTTT
>CAUYRB010040736.1:0-82500 GCA_963574695.1 Propithecus perrieri | reverse complement strand
AGTGAAGTAATATGCAGTATTAGCAAAATTGGCAGCTCGGAGGATCCTGAATCAAAAAGCAGGATTTTAAATCATTCATCTCACAGTGTGACCATCATCACCTCTCCAGCTTACCTTCTTAGCTCAATGTCAACCTCTGAGAATGACCATGTTGGTAATGAGGATCTTAGCATGTATCATGAAGTTGTTATCCAATTTTCAGTAACTTATGAAATACTACAGATCAAAATACTTTTTTATAACCCTTCTGGGACATCTCTGTTTATAGAAGAGGAAATCCTCTAAAATACAATCCATTGCCTTGCCTGACAATGTAAGATCACTTGTGGCTTCATGCTGTTTAAAGGAACTCTGAAGGAGCCATCCTAGGTATCACTTCAATTCATTTCTCCTGGCTTGTCAGGATACAAGTCCCCAGACAACTCGTATTATTAGAGTCCAGATTCAGACAGTCAAGGTTGGTGTGTCTTTCTTAACTCCACACAACTTCTCAGGGGAATAAAGGGGTTTATGTCTCTATTAAATTTTATAAAGTATCAAAATGACAGAGTATAAACTATGTAAATCGTGAAATCTATTCTCTGTTTCTATGTTTTCATTAAAATTAGAAAATGAGACTTTCTCATTATGATATAACATATAAACTTTACTTGGAACAAGTTGCTGGAATAGTTTGAGTAGGAGCTGCTATGGTGTTCCATGGTTAGGAGATAATAGGCTTTACATTGTTGTGACAGTTCATGACAACCCATAGAGCCATACTTTTTCTTCTAGCCCTCAAATATTTTAGGTTACCACTCTTAGCTCAGGGTGTATTTCATATTTCTGTTTATGTCAATTGCCAGCCATTTCTCTCTCAATATGTTGAAGCCATGCTAGAATTTTGAGTGTTAAACTAAATTTGTTCTTGGTTTAGGGCCTTGTCTTTGTTGTTCCCTTTGTCTGGAATGCTCTGTATACAGTTCTACCCTTGACTGAGTCCTTCTTGTTACGGAGATCTTAACTCTAACATCACCTCTACATCAAAACTTTCCCTAAGTATGCAATCTGATTTGACTTCTGACTTTCAGAAATGATCACGTAGCTTTATTTGTTCTAGTTTATATCACTATCTTAAATTACACAATTAAGCAACTTGTATATTTTATGCCCCAACATTAGCACACAATCTAGTTACAAGCAAGACATCATCTCTCTTCTTCAACATTGTGCAAGTGCCTAGATTTCATCACATATATTGAGAGGAATTTGAATAAATATTTGTAGAATGAATGATGAAATGATTTAAAAATGAAAAAGTGAAATTTCATGCCAATTTTGTGAAGGGTCTGAATGTATTCATCTAGAGAATTTTTTGAAAGCTACAAATTCTCTTCTTATTTCCCTAATAAAAGTCAGGGGAACATTTCTGTAAAGCAAAACCCAAAGTCCTCCCTAGATAGCCTATATTTACCTAAGTAAATTATGAACATTAGATAATAATAATGACCCAAGTTATGAGGTTATGAACATTTCATTTATCTCCCTAATGATGCTTCTGTTATTGAACTAAGATTGAAATTATGAAATTGATTCACCTACCATTCCAAGTATCTGCCATTATGTTATAATTAGAAGCAAAGTCCTGAGTAGAGGATGCACTTAGTTCTTCGAGGAGATTTTGTGTGAGCTTATTTACCTCCGTTTATACACTTTAAAGGAACTAAATGCAAGTTAAAGCAGTCTCTGTCATCCTATTCATTAGTTAATATAGTCCTTTCCAAAATTTATAAAGGACAACCTAGTTTTGCCTTCATTCCATATATATCAAAACAATTTTGAGCTTTTTTTATAAAATACACTTCTCACCCAACTGAACATTACCTCATTGATTATATTTCTACCTTCTCTATAGCTGTATCTTTATATATCTACAAACATAGATGACTAGTCCAAAATATCTGAGTACACATTTTAAATTTTGATAACTATTAGTAATAAATCTTAGTAGCTTTTAAAATATTCTTTATCATTTATTTGTTGTATTTATCTTTCCATCGAGATTTGTCCATCATGCTTTAAGAGAAGGTGTGTTAATTATTTCCTTATTATCTACAAGCATGGTTTTCAAAGTCTCAGAGATAGGACATATTATAATAAATATGCCTTTTTTGTCTTTAAAGCTGTTTTTAGGCACTTGTTTTAGTCCTAAGAAAAGATATGTATTCTACTAAAAAAAAAAAAAATAATATTTTTTTTCTTTAGAAGAAATAGAACAATATTTCTAATAAAACTTAGCAGATTTAGACTGATAAATGTAGAAAAAATTGTCATGAATGAGTTTATTACAATCTATTACATGGTGATGTCATAATGAATAGGTAGAAAAAATATTTTTCATAATCTGTTATATTAACCTATTCTACTGATTTAAAGTATATTTATATTATATTTTATATGTACACAAGTTATAGAAATCAACATATTTTAAAAAAACTATTTTTCAATAGACTTGTGATTTTAAATAAAATAAAATTAATATTTATCATCTTTCCATTAAAAAGGAATAGTAAGTGAATTAAAACTTAGTAAATGAAATGTTTAACAAACTGGACAATTCCTTCTGGTGAATAAGTTATACTAATAAAAACAAATTATTCACATGCAATTATGTAGACTTACTATTTTAATATGTTTTCATATTTATTTTATATAAGCTATATATTATATAATATTTATTTAATATCATTTATTTCATTCACTGTAGGCTGAGCAGTGCATAATCAACATGTATTATTCCTTATTAATGTTGTAAATAAACAATAAATGAGACATTCTGCAACAGTACCATATGTTAGATTTTCCTCATATGTGTCCTAGCTATTTAACCCACTAAGAAAATCAAAATAAAAGTTTCAGACAACTTTATTTTTTGTCATATTTTAAAAATACAATTAATCATTTATGGAATAAATTTTCCTTTAAAAATTTTGCAGCAATTTATAACCACTAAAGGCAAAGTTTGTATTACTTTTATTAAGAGCCTTTTTAAACTCCAGCCTATGGTTTTCTCTCAATAAATCTAAAATTAAAATTTAAAGATGTTTTTCTAGTTGTTCACATTGAATTTGAAATCTACTATGGTATTTAAATATTTGGTTCTTTTGCCATGTTAATTGCAGCTCTACATTAAAATCATATGACAATACACTGCCTTATCACTTAGCACATATTGTTTATACCATTCAGCATTCATTAGTAAAATTCGTTCAAAAATATTTATTATATAACTCCTCGGTGTGGATCCAGGCTCAATGTCAGGCATTGGGACACAATAATGAGCAAGACAGGACAGTTTGCCTGGTAGCAGGACAGGAAAATGACCATCTTTGCATCAGAATAACTGTATAATAGCATGGACAGCAAATAAAATGCAAGTATATCTTTGGAAGAAAACAACATCATCTCTGTGATTTATATATGGGGAGGTCACCTAAATGTGAGAAGAAGAATCAATTATGTTTGGAAAGATAACTTCACTCAAAAATATAAGAATAAACTTTTAGTCTCAGCCTTCGTACTTTATTCTTTGTGTGATCTTTCAACGGACATTTAACCTTCTGTGGTGCGGTTTTCTCAGTTGTAAAATGCAAAAATATATCAATATTATTCACACCTCAGGATTATCAGGATTAAATAAAATAATGTGTGAAATATTGCACTATAATGCAATATTTGAAATAACTCAAACACACAGGTACATGCAGACACATTTATAAAGAAAAAAGTATAGAAGGGGAAGATAATGTCATTGAAATCTTTGTAGTAGAAAAATTATGAGTGCTAGATGATAAATTTGTTAGTATATTAGAATCTGACTGAGCGCTGAATTTGTTAGTGTGATTTTCAGTTAATCTTTTTCTTAGAATTTGGAATTTAACATTTTGATTCTTCACCACAGTGAGAATTAATGAGAAAATGAAATCTCAGGGGAACTTTCTCTTTGATTCCCTGCTTCAGATCTTTTCTCTGTGTTTGGGATCTATATTGCATAGTCTTCCTTTGATCTCTGCCTGAAAAGGCCACTGACAACAGATAGAAACTTTGGTATGAAAGTGCTGGATGGAAACACACCAAAGTTAAAAGTGAATAGAATAAAGATATTCTAGATATATCACAACTATGTTAAATCCAATTAATATACTTTTAGAAGACTTCCCAAATATTAATGTCTCTTTATATATCCATCTTTCTTCTCCCATTGTAAATTAGTATTATAGTAGATTTGTAATTATTCAAAATGTTGCCCAAAGATTATAGATCAAAAGTAAATATGGAAAACATCTAATAGAGGATACTAGATATCAATATTTTTAAAAAATACCCCTCAAATATATGATAGAAAATGAAAACAATGCAGTTAAAAATGGGTCAAAATTAAAAAAAGACAAAATCCACAGAAGATGGTACAAATATCCAACTGACATATGAAAAGTGTTTATTGAATTAGGTAAAACCTTATCAAAAATATATTGAAATATTATCAATACATAGTTTATAAAATTAAACAGTGTAATTATATCCAGTGCCTGTTAAAGTTGGGTACATGGAAACCCTCACACATTACTGGTGGAAGTGTAATGTTATAGTATTTAGGAACAATGTCTCGTGCTATAAATTACTTTAATTAAATTAAATATGTTTATTTCTTCAAGCAAGTAATATTATTTTTGGACTTTTTCCTGTGGAAATAAAGATAATTATATATATTTATTTTTATTTCTTTAGAATAAACACACATATACACATACTGCCCATATATGGTAGTGATGAAAGAAAGACTGGAATCTTTAGTAATAGTAAGATTATTGAAACTTCTCTTGTAAATGATGTATCCACTAGAAAAGAATAGAAGGAAAGGTATGTGATTTTTGAGGATACATCCTAAAAGATCAACTAGCTTCCGACTTATTCACTGGGAACATTCACTCTTGGAGCTCTGAGCCACCATGTTAGAAGTCTGGTTTTCTTAAGCTACCATTGTGCAAAGGCTATGAGTAGACCTTTCATTTGACAACCCCAAAGGAGTCCAGCCTTCCTCTTATACCTGCCAAGTTAACTGGCATGTGAGTGAACCCATCTTGGACCTTCCAGACAAAATGATCTACCAGATCAATATCATGAAATGACCCTCACTGTTACCATATAGAACAAATGACTCACTCAGCTAATCCTTGCCATAATTCTTGACTGATAAAATCATGAGATGTGATTAAAAAAAAATAGCTGTTGTTTTGGAGTTTTTTTTTTTTTATAACAGTGGATAACCAGTGCTCAAAATGACAACTAAGTAGGCTTTAATACAGCAAAAATCTACTTTTGCATCCTATGCTTCCAACATCTATAAATGACAGCTGCATTTTCATTGTTAACTAATGTGAAGGAATTAACTCAGGCCTTAGATATCATCTTATAAAGACTTAAAGCATCAAGGATAAACGCTATGGGGCTCTGAGCAATATTTACTTGCAATTTACTGGTAGCTTTGATGCCTATTTAATAAGTTCATTCATATGTATGCTATTTTTAATTAATGATGCAATGATGTGGCATCATTCAACTTTCTAATTTATTGGATAACACTCAAGAAAACAAGTTCAGTTAACATCCTAATTTATTATCTCATGATTAAATGTTCTATGTCTACAAGGATTCATTTGCAAACCACAGAGAGGATGCAATAGAGAAAGCAGTAGTCACTGACACTGGTAATCACTGCTCTTCTCTCTCTCTTTCGATGTATTTCATTTGATTTGATTTGTTGTTTGAATTTTAAATCTTACATATAAGTGAAATATTATAGTATTTTTCTTTCTGTTTGGCTTATTTCACTTAGCATAATGTCCTATAGGTTCATCCACATTATTGCAAATGGCAGGATCTTATTTTTAAGGCAGAATAATATTCCGTATTATTTTGTAACTTTAGCTTTTAACAGATACCTTCATTTCTTTGTATCAACTAACACAAGCTTCTGTCTGTTGTCATATTCCTTCTGTACACATAATTTCCCTCAAAGGTTTTGCAGTTCAGTTCTGATAATAATTTCTGTCTGTGTGAATTTTCTGAATAATTTTTTATATTGCTCATTTTTCAATGATAGTTTTGCTATTGTAGAATTCAGGTTGAACTATTTTTTGTTTGTTTCTTTGTTTTTTTCTTTCAACACCTTAAAAATGTCAATATATTGTTGTCTGATTTGTATACTTTTTGATGAGAAGTCTATTTCCTTATCTCTGTTGTTTACATGACATCTTTTTTCTTTGCTGCCTTTAAGTACTTTTTTATCTTTGATTTGAGCAATTTTGTTATGATGTGTCTAAGTGTTTGTTTTTGGTTTTTTTTTTAATTTTTGACATTTTCTTTCTTGATGTTCTCTGAGCTTCTTGGATGTGTAGTTTGATGTCTTTCATTGTTTTTGGAAAATTTTCATTCATTAAATTTTGAAATATTATATTTTCCCTGTTTCTTCTCTGTTAGCTTTCTGGAATTCCAACTGGACATAAGTTAGACCATTTTATATTGTCTGATAGCTCTTAGGTGCTCTATCCTGTTTTTTGTTTTTCATATTTTGTTTTTCTTTATACTTTAGTTGGGGTAATTTCTACTGACCTATATTCAAGATAACTGACTTTTTATCAGCAAACATTATCCTTAATGGTGAAAGACTAAATGATTTTTCCTTCCTATTAGGAACAAGGCAAATATTCCTTTCTCACAACTTTTATTAAACATTTTGCTTGAGGAGTTAGAGCAACTAGAAAAGACAAAAATATAAAAGGTATCCAGTTTGGGAAGGAAAAAGTAAAATTATCTCTATCAATGACATGATCTTACATACAAAAATCCCAATAAATACACTAAAATCATTAGAATAAATAAGCAAGAGTTCAGCAGGATTTCAGTATGTGGGGCAAATATACAACATTCAATAGTATGTCCATATAGTGGTCTGGAATATTTCAAATATGAAATTTAGAAAACAATTTCCTTAAAATTGGGTAAAAAGAATAAAATTTTTAGAAATATTTTTAACTAAAAGAAGTGTAAGGCTTGTTCTTTGAAAACTCCAATGTAAATAAATTGAAAGATGATAATTGGAAAGACATCTCAAGTTCATGAAAAAAAAAAAAAAAACTTAGTATCTCGAGAACAGCAATAGTCCCCAAATTGATCAAAGATTCAACATAATCCCCGTTAAAATGCTAACTGACCTTTTTTTGCAGCAATTGACAAGATGATCTTAAAATTTGTGTGAAAATGCCAGGTACCAAGAATGCCAAATAATTTAAGAATGAATGACATTGGACACACATTGATACTTCCTGTTTTCAAATCTACTTCAAATTGAAAGTAAACAATGCAGCGAATTACTAGTATACAGAGATATATAGTTCAGTGGAAGAGAGTTGAGAGGTCAGAAATAAACCCTTACATTTATGGTCAATTTATTTTTAATGGGAAATTTGATGAGAAAAGAATAATCTTTTCAATAAATGACTTTGGGACAACTTGGAAACCCACACATGAAACTATGAACTTGGATGCTTACCATACACAGAAATTAACTAACAATGAATTATCTACATAAATGTAAGAAAGAAAAATGTAATAGTCTTGGAAAAAATATAGAAGTAGTTCTACTTTTAGTTCTTTAAGAAATCTCCATATTACTTTCCACAGAGGTTGTACTAGTTCACAGTCCCACCAGCAGTGTATGAGCATTACTTTCTCTCCGTATCCACACCAACATTTGTTGTTTTGGGACTTTTTGATAAAAGCTATTCTCACTGGAGTTAAGTGATATATCATTCTGGTTTTGATTTGCATTTCCCTGATGATTAGAGACGTTGAGCATTTTTTCATATGTTTTTGGGCCATTAGCCTGTCTTCTTTTGAAAAGTTTCTGTTCATGTCCTCTGCCCACTTTTTAATGGGGTTGTTTGATTTTTTCCTTGCTAATTTTCCTGGTTTCTATATGGATTCTAGTTATCAGCACTTTATCGGAGGTATAGCATGAAAATATTTTCTCCCATTCTTCAGGCTATGTATTAGCTCTAATTTTAGTTTCCTTGGCTGTGCAGAAGTTTTTTAATTTGATCAAGTCTCATTTATTTATTTTCATTGTTGTTGTGATTGCTTTTGGGATCTTATTAATAAATTCTTTCCCTAGGCCGATGTCTGTAAGTTATTTTTTCAAAATTTTCTTCTGGAATTATTATGGTTTCATGCCTGAACTACCATTTGATTCAACAATCCCACTACTGGGCATCCACCCAAAGGAAAAAAACACATTCCATAAAAAAGACATCTGCCCTAGAATGTTTATAGCAGCACAATTCACAATTGCAGAGATGTGGAAATGACACAAGTGCCCATCAATACATGAGTGGATTAATAAAATGTAGTATATGTATACCATGGAGTACATTTTTTTTTGCATAAAAAAATGGTGAACTACTTATTTTATTATCCTGGATGGAGCTGGAGCCCATTCTTCTAAGTGAAGTATCACAAGAATGGAAAAACAAACACCACATGTACTCACCATTAAATTGTTGCTAATTGATCAACACTAATGTGCACATATGGGAAGTAACATTCATGGGGCATTGGCAGGTGGGAGAAGGGAAGAAGATATGGGTAAATTCACACCTAAGGGATGTGTTGCATGCAGTCTAAGGGATGGGTACACTTGTAGCTCTGACTCAGGCGTTGCAAAGATAGTTTATGTAACCAAAGCATTTGTATTTCCATATTACTCTGAAATAAAAAAAAAAAAAAATAGGAGTACATTTTCTTTACCTTGGGTCAGGCAAAATCTTCAATGATATGACACCAAAAGAAAGGGCAACATATGTAACCTAAATATCTGTACCCCCATAATATGCTGAAATTAAAAAAAAAGAGCAAACAACTAAAGAAAAAATAAATTGAACTTCATAAAATTTAAAACTTTTGTGCTTAAAAAGACAACATCAAAAAATGAAATACAATGTGCCAAATGAAAGAAAATATTTTCAATTATATATCTAGTCCACAGTAAAAATGAATAAAATTTTAGTTAAACAGAAGGAACAAGTTTGGGAGATCTATTGTAAAACATCATAATTATAGTTAATAATAATGTATTGTATACTTGAAAATTGCTAAGAGAACATATCTTAAATGTTGTCACCACAAAAAATGAGAAGTATGTCAGGTGATGGGTCTGTGAATTAGCTGGATGTAACCATTTTACAAAGTATGCACATTTCAAAACATCACATTACACACCATAAATATATGCAACTTTTATTAACTGTACCTTAAAAAATAAATTTTTAAATGGATGAAATGTTGATATATCTACAATATTAATGTGTCTTAAAAACATGTTAAATAAAGGAATCTAGTCACAAAAAGTCATGTTGTATAATCTATTTATATAAAATGTCCATACTAGACAAATCTCTAGAGACAGAATGTAAATTAGCAGTAGTGCAGGGCTGGAGGAAGGGAAGATGGTAGGGAGTGACTACTAATGGTACAAGGATTGTTTGGAGGGTAATGAAAATATTCTAAAATTATGTTATAATGATGTTTGCACAACCATTGACTTGTACACAAAATTGGTGAGTTGTATGGTATATGAATTATATATCAATAAAGCTGCTATTAAAAATAAAACCAGCCTATTAGGTATATCTGCTTAAGGTCATAAGGATGTCTTAAACTGAATTTGTAAAGTTCCTTCTTAACCTGAAAGTAATAAGTACCATAATATCCCCCCAAAATAGCCATATTCTAATCCCTGGATCCTGAAAATATGTAACCTTATATCAGAAAAGGGACATTGCAGATGCGATTAAGGTTAAGGAGTTTGAGCTGAGGAGATTATCTTGAATTATCCCTGTGGGCCCAACATAATGACATGAGTCCTTAATAGTTAACAACCTTTCCCACCTGAGATCAGAATAAGAGAAAGATGTGGTTTTGGAAGAATAGTTGGAGAACTACATATTCAGTTTTAAAGATTTTCTCATAGAGCCTTCAGAAAGGAATGTAGTTCAGTCAATGACACCTTGATTTTAGCCTAGTAAGATTCACATCAAACTTCTGACCTACAGGACTGTAAGAGAATTAATTTGTATTTTGCAAGCCAATAAGATGGTGATGGTCACAGCAGTAGTAGAAAACTAACTCAACTGCTAAGTTACCTCACAGTTTTCACATCACAGTAAAAAAGACCACAGTCTATCAGTATCTAAATTGTAAAACTAGGCACCATATTCTGTTTTCATGCTGATCACCAATTTAAGACCTCAGATCTGTCTAGGTTTTACCAAATGTATTATCAAAACCTTGGACACAGATACTATGATTTCTTTCCTAAACAAGAAGTCAACAAACATTTTCTATAATATCTATAGTATACATGGTAAATATTTTAGGTTTTCTGGAGTATAAGGTCTTTGTGGCAGCTATTCAATTCTGCCGTTATAGTCAGAAAGCAGCCATAGACAAAACCTAGACAAATAAGGATGGCTGCTTCTATGGTTTCCATGAGCCCCCCAAAATTTATGTGTTATAAACTTTGTTGCCATGCAGTAGTGTTAAAAGGTGGAGTCTTTGGGAAGTGATTGGGTCATGAGGGTCTCACCCTCACAAATGAATAAATGCCATTATTTCAGAGTGAGTTAGTTACAAGGGAGTTAGGCCTCTTTTCCTCTCCGGCTCATGTGCTCTTGCCCTCTCTTCCTCTCTCTCACCCTTTGCCATTTTGCCTTTCTAATATGGGGATAACATTTGCCATTTGCCAGCACCATGCACTTGGACTTCACAGACTCCAGAACCATAAGCCAAATAAAATTCTATTTTTTATCCTAAATTGTAGCAGTAGATAACAGATTTAAGCAGCCACCTTCCAATAAACCCTATTATTTTTAGAGACAGAATCTCTCTCTGTTATCCAGGCTGGAGTGCAGTGACATCATCATAGCTCACTGTAACCTCAAATGACCCTCTGGCCTTGCCCTCCCTTTCCCTCAATGACCCTCTGGCCTTGCTAGGATTACAGGAATGAGCCATTCCTTCCAGCCAAATACAACATTATTTACAAAACAGGCAATTTGGTCAGATTTGGGCTGTAGGCCATCATGGGGTAACAACTTGGGTTAAGTTAAAATGCCCTGTAATCTGTGCTCCACAAAACTGCAGAGCTTTATTTATAAAATATAAATCCGATAATGTCCCTTCCCTGTTGGACAAGCATTAGTGATATTTCATATATACTGTAAGGAACAAGATAAAGCCTCTTTTCCTTCTCCTACACGTCCAATCTATTGTAATTATGTTCCATTTTGTTGAATTCAAATTTATTTATTTCAGTTATTTCCTGCTTCCCAACTTCTTTTCCTACCATCTTATACCCCACATACTTTTATTATCTTAGAAACTCTTACTTAAGCTTCAATTATCAGCTTAAATATCACTATATTAGAGAAGTTGTTCTTATACAACTAAATCCAAATGTAATCTTTCTAGATGTTCTTTCTCAGAAAACTGTTTCCTGTATAATGCATAGGAAAAAATATAATATTATAATTTGCTTGTTTCTTTTTCTGTTTTATTTTCACCATTATAAGATAAGGTGAAGAGGGAAGTAATCATGACTAACTGTATTCTTCTGGCATCTCCAGTGTCAAAAACGTGCTTGGTAAACATTTGTTGAATGCATGAGTAAATGAATGAACTTCACAGAACTAAGAGATGACAAGTTGAGTGTCATAATATGCTAGGTAGAGATTCTAGTTATCAGCCCTTTATCAGATGTGGTCAAAGGACATGAACAGAAACTTTTCAAAAGAAGACAGACTAGTGACCAACACACATATGAAAAATTGCTCAACATCTCTAATCATCAGGGAAATGCAACTCGAATGTTCATAGCAGCACAATTCACAATTGCAAAGATGTGGAAACAACCCAAATGTCCATCAATACATGAGTGCATTAATAAAATGTGGTATATGTATACCATGGAGTACTATTCAGCTTTAAGAAACAATGGTGATATAACACCTCTTGTATTCTCCTGGAAAGCTCTGGAACACATTCTACTAAGGGAGGTATCCCAAGAATGGAAAAACAAGCACCACATGTACTCACCATCAAATTGGTATTAACTGATCAACACTTACGTGCACAGATAGTAGTAACATTCATCTGGTATCAGGCAGGTGGAAGGGGGAAGGAGGGAATGGGTATCTTCATACCTAATGGGTGCAGTGCACATGATGAACATGCTTGAAGCTCTCACTCAGGTGGGGAAAAGGCAATATATTTAACCTAAACATTTGTACCCCCATAATATGCTGAAATTAAAAAAAGTTAAAAAAAATGTCTTGAATCCTATTGAATGCCTCATTCTTACCACAGGAAAAATTCAGAGGGAGTTTAAACAGCATTGGTCACTCTTTCTCTTCATCTAGGCTCTTTTCCTGAGCTGAATATTTTGCCTTTTCTGTCTCTCAACATTATTCTGACTTATGCTCTTTTTAGCCATTTCTTTCCCTTGGAAATGTTCTTTTGGTTGGTATTTCAGGATTTCAAAACTGTTAAGTGGTCTGAAGTTTACTCTAAGGATATATTTATTTCTCCAGACTCTTTTGTGAAATGAGATCACCATAGCCATGTAACTGGATTTGCTTTATCACTCAATCAATACTTCTTGCACAGAGAGGTGGCAAGGGAAATCCCAGGGAAAGCAGTGACTGTAAGGGAAAATGAGTTGGAATCGAAATGGAGGCACAAGGGCGTCGAGGAGAATTCTTTCTATAGTAATTTAAAGAAATAAAGATTTATAGGATGAGAATCATTGCACCTACAAAAATCATCTGTTCCCTATTTATTATAGCCCTTTCCTTTTTCCTTTCTTTGTTCACTCTGTGTACATTTCTTAATTTCTCTTACATCTATCCCAGTTCTTTCCAACCTATTTCTTCTACTTTATTTTACCATGGTATTAAAGAGATTATTGACTCTAATGTCCCTTTCTGTCTCAGTTTTTCTTTCCTTTCTCAGTCAACTCCTAAAAGTTACCAGAAGCTAAATTAAACTAAATTAAATTAAAGGATATTAATTAAAATATATGAGAGTTACAAATGCATGCATGTTTTAATACAATTTTTACAACAATTCTGATCGCTGTGAAGGCATTGTTGTTATTAATTTTATTAATAGTTCTGCATTATAAATAAGAAAACACAGTGAGAAAATAAGTATTTTACTGAAATCGAAAAAACTTGAATAAAAGAGGTGAAATGTAAATTATCACTCCTAATTGCAAAGTTTTTGCGATTCATTAATATCTCCCAAGTTTATGGTATTCTTATGTTTTCTCCTAAAAATTGAAGCTAATAAAACAAAAAAGAGTAAATGCTAATGATTATGACAGAAAAACGTCTTTATCTCTCATTAGATTTATTTCATTATGTTACAAATAATTTTAAACATACAAAAATATAGGAGTATTTTCTTCAAAAACACATAGCCATGCTCTCATTATTTTTTGTTGCTTTTGTTGTTCAAAATGTCGACAGTAGCTTCCTACACTGAACTTTGAACAGTAGATGTGTGTAGATGTACCATGTTAGATGAAATTCTTTGAAAATAAAAACCAAGCAAAGGAACTACAAGATTAAAAAATTAATAAAACTGGAAGATCTATTTTCTCTTTAATATTATGAGTGAGTCTGGAATTTTGACTACTTTGTGTTTACATATTTCTATATTTGTTTTGAAAAGTGAAATTATGTGATAATATAAAGTTTTGGATTCATCCAATTCATTTATAATTTAAATCAATACTTTTGTGATAGCAAAAGAATATTCCATTGTGAAATGATTTCATCACTTTTTCATTATTCGGTATTTTAAGGATAGCCAATCGTGCCTTCTGCTATGAACTAATTTTGTAATCTGTAATGGAAGTTGAAATGATTATGCGTTTGAATCAAAGATTATTGTGATGATTAATTTTATGTGTCAGTTTGATTGGGTTAAGGGATGTCCCAATAGTTGGCTAAACATTATTTCTGGGTGTGTCTGTAGGATGCTTCTCAAAGTAACATTTAAGTCAGACTGAGTAAAGCAGATCTGCCCTCCCCAATGTCATTATCATCCAATCTGTTAAGGGCCTAGATAGGAAAAGCAAAAGGAGGAAGAATGAATTCTCTATCCTCTCTCTCCTCAAACTAAGACTTCATTTTCTTTTGCTCTTGAGCATTGATGCTTCTTGTCCTAGGACCTTTGCACTCAGACTGAAGTGAATGACATCACCGGCTTTCTGGCTCTCTAGCTTGCAGGTGGCATCATCATGGGACTCAGCCTCTGTAATCACATGTACCAAGAGCCAATCCTCATTATAACTCGATGATAAAAATATATACGTACAGGGGTGTGAGAGTGTGTGTGTGTGTGTGTGTGTGTGTGTGTGTATTCTGCTTCTCTAGAAAACCTTAACTAACACAACTATTTAAAAACTCAAGTTAAAACAAGCCCTAAGATAAATACTATCAAAAGAGTCAAATATTACAATAATCAAAAATGGCAGGCATGCAAGTTTGCTGTTAATTTAACTGGTTTAGTATTTAGCAGCTGAACAAGTAATTTTTTTATAAAATTTTACACTAAATATTCATTTATTAGTTGCTTATATTTGAAGAGCCTTTAAAAATTTATTTATAAGTACGTACTCTTTTTCTTTTTCTTTTGAGACAGTCTCACTTTTTTGCCTGGGCTAGAGTGCCTTGGCATCAGCCTGGCTCACAGCAACCTCAGACTCCTGGGATCAAGGGATCCTCTGGCCTCAGCCTCCCAAGAAGCTAGGACTACAGGTATGTGCCACCAGGCCTGACTCATTTTTCTATTTTTAGTAGAGTTGGTCTTCCTCATGTCCAAGCTGGTCTCAAATTTCTGACCTCAAGCAATCCTCCCACCTTGGCCTCCCACAGTGCTAGGATTATAGGTGTGAGCCATCGCACCTGGCCACTATAAATATATACTCTTAATTTCTAAGTTGTTAGTGTAGAAAAACTTACTTTTGCATTGAATTTAACCTAAAAGTATATATATATATAGACACGCATACACATTTGAACATGGCATTTTACATTTCTTTGTTTTTTAAGTAATCACATAAAAGTATTATTTTCCTTTTAAAGTTTTCAGCAATTTCTATTTTTAGTTTATAGCATGCCAAAAAATGTTCCATATATTATATATCTGTATTATAGTGTGTAAAATTTTAGTATTAACAATTTATTTAATCTCTTGCAAACTCCCTTTTGGAGAAAAATCAGGGCTGTGTGTTTGTATGGGTGTGCAGTGTGTGTGTATGTGTGTATGCAACTTGCTTATATGTTTTGTTCCTATTCTTCCCAGAAAGAACCAAATCAAGTCATGAGAAGAAACATTTATTCTAATTTTTAAAAGATATGCACCTACATAAATTCCTGAATATGACATTTAATGATGAAAGTTTTACTGTCCAAAGAAAGCATAAGCATTTTTGAAATAGATTTAGAGTAGATGTAATCAGTAGTCTAAATACATATTACCAGTAGTAATATTTGGTATTTACTACTCAAATAAATTTTGCTAGTCTTCTTCCATATGAGAAAGCACAATGGTGACATTTCACTGTACAATTTTCCCCTCAACAGAATGCAAGTCTCGCCACTCTCTTTCTAATGTTTATTAATATTTTCCTTTTAGCACTATTTCAGAAAATAACTGTAATTGTAGGATTGGTAATTGTTTCTTGGTATATTTATCCCTTCCTTTTTCTTTTTTCTTTTTTTTTCCATTTCTTGGCTCTCTCTATATTTTTCTAATTTTCTAAATTTTATTCAGATTATAAACTTCTGGATTGAAAAAGTTCACCAAACCCCAAGCAAAATAAACATAAAGTCTAAAAACATACAAAAGCAATCGTTATATTATTTAAAAATATGTTTATATATATGCATATATTGATATATATGGTGAAAATAATAAATAGCAAGGACAGTGCTTATCTCTGGGGAGAAAGATGGGGAACTCAAATGCTTTAACTATATTAGCAAATTGTTCTTCTCAAGTGACCTAAAGGATAAATAAGTTTTTATTCTTATTATTATTCTTCAAATTGTGTACAAAATATTTTTGCATGTATGATAGAGATCACAATAACTAGAAAATAAAGGGAGTTCATCCATTCTTCTTCTGTATTACTTATAATAACAAAAGCCAGAAACCTGGGAGTCACCCTTGAGGACTCCCTCACCAACCAAATCCAATTAATTAACACTTTCTACTTCTGCCTACCTTCATTGTCACACTGTGGCCCAAGCTACCTTGACTCTCCTGAAATGCTAAAATCCCTTCCTCTCCCTTAACCCCCTGCTCTAATGCAATCTCCACACAGCAGCCAAAGAAAACACTTTAAAATGTGATTAACCTTGTGTCTTTTCAACTTAAGGATTTCAACACCCACTTTGCTTTCAGGAGCAACAGAAAGAAAGACAAGTAAATTACCACACAGCCAGGAAATGGTAGAGGCAGGATTCAAAATCTGTTGGTCTTAACTTGAGAGTCCATATGTCTTATCCATCCACAATCCCACTTTGGGTGCTACTGGGAAAGGCTTAGCACTACCCAGCTAGGGTAATCTCTGGATAAGAACAGATTTATTTATCCTCCAATCACCACCTCACCTCCTTTATCTACCCAGCTCTTAGTAATTCTTGACTCTGAGCTCAAACCACACTCTCCAAGAAATGCCTTCCTAAACACCATGCCTTATTACAGTAAGTCCCCCATATCTGCCCTGCCAGGATTTTGTGCATTTCTAATAACATCCTCCTCCACTAGACTGTGACCTCCACAAGGGCAGGGGCCTGTTTTGCCCACCGTTATAGGGCATATTGCACACCCTTGTTCACTTTGGTTTCTCTTTATGGCCATTACTCAGCAAAAGTGATAGGTCACCAAACAGACTTCTCATTTTGCATTACAATACCAAGCAATCTGGTCTGCTGACCCTACCTTCAAGGCTATTTGTGAGCCAGGTGGTGTAGGAGACAGAGACTGATCAAACCCAAAGTGACCTGCCCCATAGAAGGGTACCTGGTGCCCAGATGGGAATGAAAGACACATGTGATACTCAAGACCTCAATCCCTGGAACCAGAGAATGGGTTACAAATGAGCCCCTTTTGCCCCTGTTTTTATGATCTTGTCCATTTCTCTCACTCGGAGCTCGCATAGAGAGTACCTGGATGTCCACCTCTCTCGTACACTGAGGCCATTAGTGACATAGACCAAGACAGCCAAGCAGGACAGAGTAGGAGAGGGAGGGCAGGGGCAAGCATAGCCAATGCTGTGGGGCTTCCTCAGAGGCCCAGAATAAGCTTGAGTTTGCAGAGTCTGTGTCTATCTTAATGAACGTTGACCATAATCTATGTACAAGGGAGCACTTTAATTATTATTCATTTCTTTGTGATAATTAACCTGTACATTGTATGAATGATTGCTTCTATGCTTAAATAATTCCATTAGAAGTAATATCATATGTAGGTATAATATCGAACTATGAACTTTTTTCATATCATTGTTTTAACTGCCTATATAAAACAATTATTTCTTTTTTATTTTTAATTACCAGAACAAATTGCAAATTTTTTCTTGAACTATTCAAATAGATTTTCTCCATTTCATTAGGTTCATATCAATGAGACAGGAATCTCAGAAGTGCTGTACAAAATGATTGTGTGTGATCTCATAAAAAAAGCAAAGATTAGACAAGCAATAACCCTCTCTTTTATTTGGAGGCATCATGTTTATAAATAGTTCATTACAATTTTAATCATTCCCTTATCAGTGTAAAATTTTAGTATTATGGTATTCTGTTAAATTCTATCATTTTAATAAAATAATTACTTTAGAAATACTTCTATATGCAGCTTCATCTGCAATGGAATGTGGATGATATATGATGCATAAGCCATACCTTTGGCCTACAGAGAGAGATTGTGAGGGGATAAAACATGTATAATGTATAAGGATATTCAACGTATATAAAAAAAGGATAAGTAGGTTCTAAATGGATAGAACAGTATGTGTTATAGCAATTAAAAGGAAGGACAAATCAATCTCTGATTCATTGACCTGAGAAGATTCCAACAGATTGGAATGAAAATGAAGGCGTCATGGTGAGGGGCACGAAAGGACAAGGGCAAAGGCAAAGCACAAGCTAAGGAAAATACAGAACATACAGGGAAATCTTTGCAGTGACTCAGTAACCAAGGTAAGGAGTTTGGATTTACCTCATGGGACAATCATTTTCAAGACAGGACCAATCATTAAAAAGAGTTTCATATTCACATCTATCAGGTAAATGATGTTGCCTGTGTATACATGGCCAGACTACAGTGCCCAGATGTTCCTGTAGAGGCATTCTTCGTTTCATTGTGTTTCAATTTATTGTACTTCGCAGGTACAGCTTTTTTCACAAATTGAAGGTTTGTGGCAACCCTGCATCAAGCAAGTTTATTGGTGCCATTTCCCCAACAACATGTGTTCACTTCATGTGCCTGTGTCACATTTTGGTAAATCTTGCAATATTTCAAATTTTTCATTATTTTTATGTCTCTTATGGTGATCTACAATCAGTGATCTTTGATATTATTATTGTAGTTGTTTTGCACCACCACGAACTGCACCCTTATAAAATGGCAACATAATCACCAAATGTGTGTGTTCTGACTATTTCACCAATTGGCCATTCCTCCACCTCTCTCCCTCTCTATTTTATGAGACACATCAATATTGAAATTAGGCCAATTAATAACCCTACCATGATCTCTAAATGTTCAAGTGAAAGAAAGAGTTGCACATCTATCAGATTCAATTAAAAGCCAGAAAATATTAAACTTAGTGAGGAAGGCATACAGAAGCCGAGGCAGGATGAAAGCTAGGTCTCTTGCACTAGTTAGCCAAGTTGCACATGCAAAGAAAAAATTCTCAGAGGAAATTAAAGTGCTACTTCAGTGAACTCTACAAATGATAGGCATGTGAAAGAGCTTTATTGCTAATATGGAGGGAGTTTTAGTGATCTGGATAGAAGATCAAGCTAGCCACGCATTCCTTGAGCCAAAGCCTTATCTGGAGCAAAGCTGTAACTCTTTTCAACCCCATGAAGGCAAAGAGAGGTAAGAAAGCTGCAGAAGTTGGAAGCTAGAAGACATCACTTCATGAAATTTAATGAAAGAAGCAGTCCTCATGACATAAAAGTGCAAGATGAAGCAGTAAGTGCTGATATAGAAGCTTCAGCAAGTTATCCAGAAAATCTAGCTAAGATAAAGGATGAAAGTGGCTGCAATAAACAATAGATTTTCACTGTAGACCAAATAACCTTCTATTGGAAGAAAATGCTATCTAGGACTTTCATAGCTACAAAGAACTCAATGTCTTGATTCAAAGTGTCAAAGCTGACTCTCTTGTTAGGGACTTAAGCAGCTGGTAACTTTAAGTTGAAGCCAGCACTCACCTATCATTCCATAGGTTCTAGGGCCCTAATGCATTAGGCTAAATCTACTCTGCCTGTGCTCTATGCATGGAACAACAAAGCCTGGATGGCAGCACATCTATTTATAGCATGGTTTACGGAATATTTTAAGCCCACTGTGGAGACCCCCTTCTCAAAAGAAAAAGATTCCTTTCAAAATATCACTGTTCATTGACAATGCACCTGGTCACCCAAGAGTCCTGATGGAGATGTACAAGGTGATTAATGTTGTTTTCACACTTGCTAACATAACATCTATTCTACAGCCCACTGATGAAGGAGGAATTTTGAGTAATTTTCAAGTCTTAATATTTAAGAAATACATTTTATAAAGGCATAGCTGCTAATAATTGCTCAGATGGCTCTTGGCAGAGTAAATTGAAAATCTTGTGGAAAGGATTCAACTTTCTATATACCATTAAGGACATTCGTGATTCATGGAAGAAGTTCAAAATATCTACATTAACAAGAGTTTGGAAGAAGCTGATTTCAATCTTCATGGATAACTTTCAGTGATTCAAGAGTTCCATTGAGGAAGGAACTACAGATGTAATGGAAATAGCAAGAGAACTAGAATTAGAAGTGGAGCCTGAAGATGTGACCGAATTCCTGCTACCTCGTGATAAAACTTGAACAGATGAGGAGTTGCTTCTATGGATGAGCAAATAAAGTAGTTTCTTCAAAAGAAATCTGCATCATACTGGTGAGGATGCTATGAACATTTTTGAGATGACTACAAAGAATTTATATTAGTTTATTAATTATGAAATGTCTGACTTCCTTAAGTACTGAGTTTGACAGTTGGTATCTCTAATATTTCACTTTGACACTTCTTGTTTCATTTTAACTGTGAAGATACATCCTCAGTCTTTCAAATGCATAATTTGGCTTGTGATTATTTCTCAATTTTTTTAGAGCAATTTTTGTGAAACCATGGATAGGTAAAAAATTTGTGATATTTTTAAATATGAGTTCTGTCGTGGAACCAATGCAGTGCAGACAGATCGAAATATCAAAGAAGTGTCTGGGAAGAATGTGGCTAAAGAACACACAGTATATCAATGGTTTGAGAAGTCCCATTTTGGTGATTTTAATCTTGAAAATGAGCCATGCAGGTGACCTGAGACCAAGGTAGATAATGATGAGCCAAAAGCTGTAGTGGAAGTGAATCCATCTCAACCCACATGTGAATTAACAGCAAAGTTTGTAGTTACTATTCCAACTATACTGGACCATTTGAAACAAATCTACAAGGTAAAGAAGCTGGATAGATGGGTTACACATGAATTAAATGAACGTCAACAGAGAAATCTTCTTGAAGCTTGCCTTTCTTTGCTGTCACAATATAAATGTGAACCATTTCTACACTGTATTGTTATGTGTGGTGAAAAATGGATTCTTGTTGACAATTGCAAGAGTTTGGCACAATAGGTGGATAAAGATGAAGTGCCGAAACACAGTCCATAACTGAATATTCATCATAAAAGATGATGGTGTCTGTTTGGTGGTCTAGTACTGGTATTATCCACTACAACACCATGAAACCTGGTCAACTGATTACAGTGGATGGCTACTGCAACCATTGGATGAAATGATGAGGGTGCTTGTGATTAAGCAGCCGAGATTGATCAATAAAGACAGGCCAATATACTTGCAAGATAACGCTTGACCACATGTCTCCACAAACAGTGCTGCTCAAACTACAGAGGCTGGACTTGGAAACTCTGTCATCCACCTTATTCACCAGGTCTTGCACCAACTGACCACCACTTCTTCTAGGCTTTGGACCACTTATTGTAAAGAAAAACATTCAATTCTAATGAGCTATGGAAAACGCCTTTCACAATTTGATTGCCACTCTCTCTCCAGACTTCTTCATTGCTGGCATAAGCAAGCTACGGTTAAGATGGTAACATGGTGTCAATAGTTTAATCACATACTTTGATTAATTGTACTGCTTCTTGTTTGAGATATAATAAACTACACTTTTGATTCAAAGTCTGACATTTTATATTTAATGACCTAATACATAAATTTAGTTGATAAAGCAGCAGCAGAATTTGAGAGGATTGACTTCAATTTTGAAAAACAGTTCTGCTTTGGGAAAAATGCTATCAAATAGCATTGCATGCTACAGAGAAATATTTCATAGAAGGAACAGCCAATCGATGTGGCAAACTTCATTGTTCTCTATTTCAAGAAATTGCCACAGCTACCCCAACCTTCACTAACCACCACCTTGATCAGTCAGCAGCCATAAACATTGAGGCAAGACCCTCCATTTGCAAAAAGATTATGACTAGCTGAAGGCTCAGATGATAGTTAGCAATGTCAGCAATAAAATATTTCATATGAACTGGGAAATCAAAAATATTCATGTGACTTGCTTTATTGTGATATTCGTTTTATTGCAGTGATCTGGAACTGCACCCACAATATTTCAAAGGTGGGCCTGTAAACCCCAATGTAGGTGTCACCGTGAAGATTTTTGTAGATGTCATCAGCATTTAAAATCTCCTGACTTTAAATAAAAGAGAATATCTCCAGTAATCTGGGTGGTACTCATTGTATTAGTTGAAAAGCTTAACAGCAAACTAAAGATTCATTGAGGAAAAGAAATTCTGCCTCAAGATTGCAGCATCAGCACCTGCCATAGAGTTTTCAGGCTGTTGGCTTGTTCTACAGAAAATAGGTTTCCCAGCCCCCACAACCTCATAGGCCAATTCCTTGAAATAAATCTACTTTATGCCTATGCTCATCTCCATAGACAGGAAATCATTTGACAAAATCCATCATCCATTACTGATAAAAACTTTCAGCAAACTAGAAATACAAGGGGCATTTATGGAAAATCTAATGATGACATCATAGTTAATGGTGCAAGACTGAAGGCTTTCTTGCTAAGTTCAGGAGTCAGGAGAGGATGTCTTCTTTCTCCCATCCTTGTACCTTGCCCTGGAGGTTCTTGATAGTATGTTAAAACAAGGAAAGAAATAAAAGGCATCCACTTTGGAACAGTAAAACTGTTCTGATTTGTAGGTGATGTGATCATATGAGAAGAAATTCTATGGAATCTACCAAAAAAAGTAACTTTAGCAAAATTTCAAGATATGCATTAATATACAAATATACAAAATAAAAAATAAATTATATTTCTATATATTATCAATTAGAACAAAAATAAATAAAATTTATAAATAAATAAAAATAAGAATATAACACTGTTGAAAATAACATTAAAAACATGCAATATTTAGGGATGGTTTTGAAAAAATATGTCCATAACATATGAATGTATACGTCCACACAAGAAATTGCATGTTAATACCAGTGTTATATGTAACGTCTGAAAACTGGGAACCCAAATTACTGTGTATCTACACAATGGAATACCATGAAGTCACAAAAATAAGTGACTATTGATGCATTCAAAACACAGATGAATCTCAAAATAATTTTGCTAGAAGAAGCAAAGACAAACAAAAGAGCGCATACTGTATGATTCCATTTATTTAAAATTATAGAAAATGAAAACTAATCTATAACGACAAAAAACAGATCCGCGGTTCCTTGCAGATGTGTGTAGGTCTGAGGAGGAGGAGGAAAGTGGGATTACAAAGAATATGAGGAAACTTAGTGGGTGATGGCTACGTTCATTATTTTGATTTTGGTAATAATTTTACATACACACACACGCACACACACATACGTATATATATATATATATATGTGTGTGTGTGTGTATGTGTATGCCAAACCTTACCAAATGTTTGGCCTTAAATAGCTGTAATTAATAATTATATCTCTTTTTTTTGAGAGAGAGAGGGTCTCTCTCTGTTGCAGTGGCTAGAGAGCAGTGTTGTCATCATAGCTCACAGCAACCTCAAATTTCTGGGCTCAAGGCATCCTCCTGCCTCAGCCTCCCAAATAGTTGGAACTACCAGCATGTGCCACCACACCTGGATAATTTTTGTATTTTTTTGTAGAGATGAGGTTTCACTCTTACTTAAGCTGGTCTTGAGCTCCTGGCCTCAAGCAATCCTTCTGCCTCAGCCTCCCAAAGTGCTAGGATTACAGGGGTGAGAGCCCCTAGGCTCAGCCAATAATTTTATCTTAATAGAGCTGAAAATTATCATATGAACTGAGAGAAAAATGAATAATTAAAATAGAAAGGGATGCTAAAGTGGGGGCATGATTGTGAAATAAATTCTTATCTTTTATAGAAGTGAAACAATAGATAATGTCTATATGTGTTAAATCTAGCAACTTCATTTTAAGTATAATGTTTAGAATCGTGGCAGAACTGAAAATTATGGCTTTCTATTAAAAGCTTTATAGTGTCTTTTTACTTTTTTGTTGTATTAAATATACATGCATGTATGCCTTTGAGTTATGCAAACACATATACACAGGAGCATTTAAGTCAGTGCTAATTGGCTGTCCACATCAATTATTTTCTTTAATTTGTTATTGACTTCTCCCAACAGTTGTTGAATGTACAGACCTAAAATACATACTTCTTAGGATTCTTTCAACTACAGTGGCCATGGGACACTCTAGCTTCAGATGAAGAAGTTGTTGAAAAGGACTTACATTACAGCTTTCTAAAAGGAAGATCAAATTCAAAGAGTACATACCATCATGTTCTTTGTGATTTTCCTTCTACAGCAAGAACTCTCTTGGTAGCCTTATTCACCATGGAAGCCTGGTTCCATGGAGATTCCTTGTCAAGAACCCTGCACACTTCTTTCACATGAAGAGAGAGAAAAAAATATACGCAGAAATAAAAGCATTCTATTTTGTCTAAGTCACTCTTATTTAGTTTAACTAGTGTATAAAAGTGAATATAGTTCTTAACATATGTCCCAGAGACACATATATGTCACATGTATAGTACAAGGAAGAGTAAGGATTTGAGCAAGAATACATGGAGTTCAGCTCTGCATCCCTAGTTATTTACCTGTGTGGAGTGTACACTACCGGTGCTCTAGGGAGTCCCCCTTTAGCAGCCCAATGCACCTATATGTAATGTCTGAGGAAATCTCACAGATTCTCGCTCTTCTCCAGAAAACTTTCTAACCATTAATTTATAAGTAAATGGGAGATGCCTTGTACAAGGCATTTCCTATATCTAGCTGATGGAGAATAGAAAAGCCCAAGATTAGTGCAAGGATGAATAGAAAGTGGTGTGTGTGTTTGTGTGTGTGTGTGTGTGTGTGTTATCAAGGCCTCCAGGGTACTTGCTACTTCTCATCAGGTGTAATTAACATTATGCTATTAATATAGAAGATTGATGTGATATTCTGAAGAACATGCAGGTGATCTGTATCTGCTTAATACAAGCTATAAAATTATTCAGGGGTCTTCCACATATTTGATATTTTAGTAGGTTGGTTTTTTGTGTGTGTGTGTGTGCATGACATGCTGGGGCATCCCTTGAAAATTAAAGACAATACAGTGCAATTTGTACTTCTTACCACTTAGAAAGAAACAATACATGAGATGGGGTATTTAACACTGAGAAGATAGTTCTGAAAATAACAATATATTTATCATATTACAATGAATGCTTTTTATTTTCCTGTGAGTAGAAATGGGCTCTACTGTAAGGCCACACTACAGTATAAACAGTCATGCCACTTGGGCCGTGTGAATGAAACTAGTTCCATGGTTGTACAGGTGTCTGTGGTAAGGAGTGATGCTATGTAAAGCTAATGACAAAGCTTAATAGAAGAGTCACACCCTTAGAGTTCTGGCACAAGGACCTGACATCTGCAACAGATAATTATACACATTTGAAAAGCTTGCTATCGGGTTCTCCTAGAAACTTGCCATCAGTTTACCATACAGCCAGGACTGTCCTCTAAGACTATATTCAGGTAAGCCCCTAAGACATCCATTGCAGAATAGAAGTGATAAATTTAGAACCTGGCTTAAGAGGGTCCAGATGTCACACCTAAGGTGGACAAACAATCAAATTCCAATATCTTCACTGTTGCACTGATGCCTGTTTGTAAGATGATACCTGTGGCCTCATTGGGACTTTCTTTGCCTAGCTGAGCTGATGGAGGATGAAAAAGGCCAAGGTTAGGGCAACAATGGATTAACTCAGTATGTATATTCACTTCATGGTCCGCTTCTGCTCTATTGTCCCAAGCAGGCTTGGCTCTGAAAGGCAGTGGTGAGGGGTATATTCCTAGAAGGCAGAATTTGGGCAATGTAACTGGTCATCTGCTTTGTGTGGAAATAGAATTGACCTGGGGAAAGGATATGTATGATTACACGGGTAACCTGGGAAAGAAACATGCAGATGGACCTATAAATCATAAAGTGTAGTGTGCAAATATTTGCATCACAAGATAATGTCCATCAGAAAGCATCTAATGCAGAAGAGCCACTAAGTCACCAAGTGCCCAAGAAATCTCAGCCATTAAATGCCTGCCAGTTTTTGTTCTTGGGTATCCCGCTACTTGTGCCGTGAAACCATGAAAGGAATAAGCATGGATAGAGTCTACGCGTAGGTCCAGTAGCATGGGCTCTCTCTCACACTAATGTGATCTAACTCTTGCTGCTGCTGAGTACCTGATCTGCCGGTAACAGAGACTGGTGTTCAGCCCGCAATGAGGTGCAAGTAGAGCAACAGGCATTTGTTGGCAATTTGATTACAATGAACTCCTTAGAATCTGGAAAGAACAATAATTTATCCTGAATGAGACTGTTGCATACTCCAGAAATGGCTTGGTTTTTTTTTTTGTGCTGTGGTTCAGCCAGTCTCACTATTTAAATACTTACAACATACCTGATCTACCAAAATGGGACTTCTTATAACATGTTCTCAGACAGAGAACTCTTTCTAGCAAAAGTGCTGCTTGATGTACACATGACCACAGTTCAGCCACAAACTACAGTGTCCTGAAACTGCTTTTCTGATAAATCAGGGAAAAGACTCTTGATAAAACAGCTGAGGTGCCAGCTTGAAGAAGAAACTCTAAGGGTATGACGTTCTCTCATTCAGAATGTGGTGCAATACTGAAACCGATGGCCGTGATATAGTGTTTTGTTTCCAATAGGAGAAAGACACGTTCCTGGGAATGAAGGCGAGGAAGTGGCAGTGCTCTCACTCACTATCACACCTACAGACCACTTGAGACATCTATGCTTCCTGTCATTTCAGCGTTATGCTCCCTGAGTCTAAAGTGGGTCACTTCTGCAAGGAGAAACAGTAAGAGTATTACTAGACGTAAAGCTCTAACTGCTGGCTGGAGATTTGGACTCTTTGTGCCAATAGACTAGCAGGTGCGCAAGGAAAGTACCACACTGACAACGGTAATTAACTGTGACTCTAATGAAGGCTGCTGTTGCATAATGGGGACAAGGCAAAATGTGATTATCGGTCAGGAGATCCTCTGGGTGTTCTTGGTACTCCTCTGCCTAGGTTTAACTGCAAACAGGCCAGTAAAGCAACAACCTGAAAAGTACCTGGTGACCATGACTCAGAATCCTCATGGGTAAGAGTCTTCTATCCCAGGTAACCACATAGACCAACCAACAGAAGCACCAGTTAAAAAGATTCTTGAATGGGTAACAGAAGAGGTAGATAATGAGCATCAAATATAGCCTTAAACCAATTGCAGCAGTGTGTGCTGTCACTGACTGAACTACCTCCTACAATTTTCCCAGAAATTATGGCCAATCAACATCTTAGAGAAGCCATGTCTAACTGCAACAAACTAAATGTGAGAAGCTAAAATATCTGAGCAGTATCCCTGCTGCCTTGAGAGTTTTCTTATTTTATTTTTATTTTTTGGAGAAAGGATCTCGCTCTGTCACCTCCTGGGCTCAAGTGATCCTCCTGCCTCAGCCTCCCAGGAAGCTAAGATTACAGGCAAGTGCCACCATGCCCGTTTTTGTTTGTTTGTTTGTTTGTTTTTTGTTTTGTTTTTGTTTTTTTGTTTTGTTTTGTTTCTGTAATAATAAGGTCTCCTTACATCACTGTTGCCCAGGCTGGTCTTGAATTCCTGGCCTCAAGTGATCCTCTCACCTAGGCTCGCAAAGCCCTAGATTCATAGGGTGAGTCATCATGCCTGGATGAGAGTTTTCTTTCAATGAGGCAGAGATGCTTCCTCTTACAAAGATTTACTGTTGTCCAAACAGCAGTCACCAACGCCCGATCAGTTATGCTCCACTATAGGCGCACCCCACAGCCAATGGATAGCACAGGAATCCTTAAAAACTTCGCCTGGCCTCAAGCTGAGACTAATCAGTGGGGCAGTTTATGCTGAACAGCTTCTCATGGAGTCAGACTGAAGTTAGACCAAGTTATCTCATCCTGTGCCCTCTTTTGTTTACCTAATTCCCTTTCTCCTGAGATAAATAGAGGATCCTTAACAAACCACGTGCATCTAAATCCCAGTCTCAGGCTCTGCTTCCAGGGAAGCCAACCTAAGAATTTGTGACCATGAGCTATTCAATTAGAAACACACATTTTCAGTTTTATCTGTTGTAATCCATTAAATATATATGTTCCCGCCATTGTACTATAGATGTAAGGTCATACAAACTCTGTTCCTCTCTAATTCTTAATATCCTGCTTTCAATCAGCTGTGTAGTTTAATGACACAATAATGGTGTCTTTTATATATTTTGTTGTCTAATTTTGAAAGGCTAAAAGAGAGAGACTATTTGCTGGGCCCTGCTATAGATCGTATATTCTGGCACTTCTCTTGCTGTATCTCTTACCATTGATTAAGACGTTCATAGCACCAAGGTCTCTTGTGCACTGATCTTTTGTCATCCTGTAGGCTATGGTCCAGGATCCCAGGACATTGGACTTCTTAATATACCTACGCTGAGCTCATGTCTGGGGCTGGCGTTGGCTTTGTCCTGAGCTCTGCTGTCCTGAGGAAAGATCATGCTACGGCATGACCATCCCTAGGCCTGAGAGAAGGTCATACAGTTGTTGTTTACAAAGCTATGAACAGTACTTGAATGTGTAGGTGGGGATGTCCACAAAGATGAGTGCCAGGAACCTTGCTGTGTGGTGCAGAGATAGGGCTCCAAGGGTCAGCATGCTGGATCTCCTCATATCATCATATTCTGGGACAGAATTCTTACAAGTGGGGATTCAAAACTCATACCTGACCTTTCACATGACTGTAAAGGTATATTTTCAAACTAGGGCAATAGAACATTACTTATTTGTTTTTAGCTTGTATATACATTTTAATTATTTGATCAAATATATGTGGATCTTAATTTATACTCCTACTCCAGACCATGCAAATGTTGGGTTGTATTGAGTATTTCGTTCATTAATTTTATTTTAATTTCTATAGTTGAATGTAGGTAACATCTTTGCACAAAGTACAATAATGTATGTCCAAATATTCCCCATACTACATTTTTTCCCTTTTTATCTCCTTCACCTGAACATTTTTTTAAAACAACATACATGCCTGAATTTTAAATGCACGTTAACTCATGTTTTCTAAAACATGCTTTATTTTTTCTTTACTGTTCCTGCTACTTAATCTCCTTATGTCTATTTGTATTATTTCTATGTTTTTGATATAGTTTGTAACACCTCTATATTTTGTATCATATGAGAACCTTATTAATATTCCATTTACTTGCCCTTCTAAATTCTTAATTAAAATGCTAAGTAGGATATTAAATCAGATGGAGGCAAAGAATGACCTCTGTGACAGACCATAAGACAAGCTCCTCAATATAATGTATTGCTGTTTATTATGTTTCTTGATATATTACTTCAGATAGTTTTCCATAGCTGTGAAGTCAATTTCACATATTCTTAAAACAGAGTTTTGTCTGAAAATTCTACTTATGGACTCAAGGTCCCTATTACAACCTATAAAAAGTAGAAATCTTCCATCTAAAAAAATAATTAATTGAAATGGTGTTGATGACTACTTATCTTAATCAGGTTACAATTTAAGATATGTTTTGCTTTTATAAATTCATCCTGAGTCATAATTAATACTCAAAACATACAGTTGTGATTTAGTATATTATGAAAGTGGGATTATAGTAGGAAAATATGAATGGCTTTTAGATATGTATTTGGCTAAATATATATCTAGAATGTTCATTCAATCTTTCTAAGCTTATATTGTCAGGGCACAGAAGTTTCAACGTGGCAACCAGAGACTGAGTTACCTTTTAAAGATACCTGGGTAAAACTCATTCACTAACTCAGAAAATATTTGGAAGACTATCTTGAAATATAATGTGAAAGTTTTTCTTCTAAAACATTGAAAACATGAGAATGGTTTCATATATCAATACAAGAATCGAACTACTCACTCCATTAAATAAATATGTTTTAAAGTTATGTTATCATTATCCTCCTTGTTAAGAAGTTAAAGTATTCTGGTTTTCTTTTCATTTCTTTCATTACTTTTTTTTTTTTTTTTTTTAACTAACACCACATCACAGGAGTAACAATTAGGGATGCCATATTTTCCAGTTGTTATAAGTTTTCTTTAAATATAATCTATGGCCATGGAGTACCTACTATCCATTTTGTATTCGTTCTAATGTTTATTGATTTTTTAATATTCTTAAAATATACCTGTTAAAAGACCTAACACGTGCAAAATCAGTTTAAATAGATTGAGATGAAAAGAAAAATGTTGTAAGATACCTCTGAGAATCAACATCTGGAAACATTTATTTGAAAATGTTTAATTAAACATTTGCAAATTATAATCATGTAATCAAAATGAATGCAATTAAATCAAGTTTTAAGTGAACTATAGAACTTATCAAATTTGAGTCATGATAATAAATTACCAGATAAATATTCTAGGCCACAAGTATTGGAGAATATGAATATATATCATTCCAAAAACTTATCCTTAATATTGAGGAATGCCATTAACATATTGCTCATTTTCAAAATGCTTTTTATTCAACATATATTTATTTAATTTCTATGATACATGAGACTTTTTAAATGAATAATGGGAAAATTAGTGAATAATAAAAACACAATTATAGCCCTCATAAAGACAGAGACTTATAAACTAATGACTATAATAAGAATTTCAGAGAATGATAAGTGTTGGAAATATTAGAAATATAAGCGGCATAATGAGTTAGGAAGTGATTGAGGGACTGAATGAAGGAGGTTACTTGTTTAAAGAAATTAGAGAAACAGATTCTTCATCATGATTTTCACAAAATGCTTAAAACTTAATGAGTTGCAAATGTATGTTTTAAAATGGATGCATACACTAGTTTATGAGAAATTTCAAATAGGGTCCCCAAAACAGAGGAAGAGCCTCCAGAGCGCTGCTATGATTCAGGCTGAAAATAATTCAGTATTTGGCAGAGATAAAAGCAACTAATTTGAGTATATTACAAACTTGTGAAAAGTTATTTTAAACAATGAAAAGTAGATATTAGAATAATGACTATGAAGATGATTAGACCTACCTTGAAGAGTAGGTTAGGATATTATCTTCCCTACATCTATCATTTTGCGCAAGATAATATATTTATAATGTTTCTTTCTCTGCTTTTAATTATTAGAAATATAAATAACATGTTCAATCTCATCTTAATACCATCGTCTTAATTCAATGGAGTATATATAAATATATTCATGTGTAAAACTATATTGCAATAGATTTCACAACAAAAAAGCAGAAATTCAGTAACAATGTAAAATATATTCTAAAATGATCCCTCAGCCTCCTCTGGTTAAATTCTTTTCAATTTCTCTGTCTTCCACCACAAAAGAAAGAAGTTGTATAATAATAATTCACAATTGTGAGTGACCAAGTATAGCCTTATGAAGAGTTTGATATCTATATTTCAAATTTATTGTGTCCAAAGACTTCAACAACAGCATTCTTAAATCAGGTGCATAATTAAAGTCACAGACATTATATACACAGCTTCAGAGTCTTCCAGTTACTCCTCCAAATAGTTGAGTCAGTGGTGGCATTATAGATTTGTGCTGTGGAAAATTATTGTAGTAGTGGTAGTCATATATTTATTGACTTATGTCTAAATGGAAGAATGAAAGGCTATTAAACATGTTAAAATATTGTGGAAGAAACTATAGAGCTTGACCATTCTCTTTTAAAACAATTATTTACTTCTTCTCTTTATCATGTGAGTATAGCACCCACAGACGCTATCTGGTGCCTAAATATCAATTTAACCTTCAGGCTTCACAGATTTTATTCATATTAAACTGCATCTTCTAAATACGGAATGTCACAGGGTCTAAACACATACTCTTCTTTAGCGATAATCGCTCAGCTGTTGGAATAAAAATAACATTACAGTGTTTATATTCTGGACATCTAGGGCATAAATAAATCTTATTTCTTAGATGAGTCATTTAAAAAATGAGCATGTTCATTGAATACTGGTTTTGAGCGTTGAAGAGGGAAAAAAGTAATTGGAATGGAATCAGGGTATGGAAAGATCAAAATGAAAGTTCATATTAAATGATGCCTTTTTTTCATTCAAGTAAATGTCAGATACCAGTTTCAGAACACTGTCCTGATTTTTAAGAAGTGAGCCATGGATACAGTAGGTAATATGATGAATATAAAGATTATAAAACTTTGGGAATTAATAAAATTCCTCGTTGCAGAAAAGAGGGCGATTAGTTTTAGCACATAGGACATAGGGGTCATTTTCAGAAGCTGTCTTTGGAAATGTAGCCCTTTAAGTGGCATTTCACTCTATAATATTAAAAAGCCATTTTTATGGACCAGTTTTCTTTAGCTGAAGTCAAGTGGAATGTAGAAATAGTTCTACAAAAAAAAAATTCAGGAAAGAAATATTTCTCTACCTCTTTGCTTTTGTTACGGCCACCCAAAGAGTTTTATTGATCTTAACTCTAGGAGCAATTTGATGGTCCCTAATCAGAAATGTATAACTCAAACAACAGAACAATAAAAAAAAAATGTTATGGAAGCTACACTGCATTGCCAGCATACATGCCAGGTATCCTGGAGGTAATCGTATTATAAGCCATCAGTGTCATACAGTAAGTTGTACAGGTACCAGCTGTACGGACAGCTGCCTTGACATGTTTGGATTTCATTCCTGATGTGTCCAGAAGTAACATGTTACATCATTTACAATCTTCATGGAACCACTGATATTTTAGATCATTTTAGTATAATAAAAGTGAAGTTTTATGGCTCACGTTAATTAGGGTGGATAATCAATATTGTTGTCTTTATTACTTTAAGCAAATAACAGCAAAACAAAGCAAACTTGAAGGCTGAAATGTACTTCATAATCAAGGATTATCCCAGAAAACACAAAAAGTTTATAAGTAAAATTCTCGCAGTAATGATTTTCATCAGAAAACACCATGCCTCTGGAGCAAATACAGTTTAAAAAAATCTTTAAAATCATTGCTTCATGCTTCCATTTAATAAAATATGAAATTTAATGTAATTTTAAAATAGGATGTGATAATTTTATATTTACTAGAGTTAAAGAACACTACATAGTTGCTAATACTGTCAACTGGAACATTCATGAATGTTATTATTAGAATCTCAATTCCAAACAATTCCAAACAGTTCATTAGCTCGCTTCAAAACTGAAGGTATGGTAATTTAAAAATTGATTAAATCAGGGGTATAAACAATGCAGTCCACAGGATTTTTTCATCCTCTACTCTGCTTTACTCAATATGAAAAGGGTGTGGACAAATGGGACCCCTGTATAGAAGAAAGAAATCACTTGTTAAGCAGGTAATCAAGTATGGTTTTCATACCAACAATACTGGAAACAGCTGGCTTATTAAGAGACACTTTGTAAATCAATAAACTGATTCCTACAAACCCAGCGGATGGGAAATAGAGAATTACTCAAAATGAGGAGATTATATATATTCCCCACCAAAAAGATTCCCTAGCATTGATTTTTTTTTTAAAGCTAGTTGGCCCCGGAAAGTAGGGCAAGATTTGAAGATATTTTTAATAATATCCTGTCTGTCATGAATTTGAAATAAACTGTGCTGAAATATATTTGAGTGATTTGAACAATGCTGACATGCCTCCTACTTTTGACTTTAAGTCATGACTATTATTTTTTAACCTTTGATTTTAAGCCTTTAAGAGAAGCACTTTGCATTTACATAGCATATTCAATTTAGGAAACAAAAAGCAGTCTATAAATTGATTTACTAACTATAGGCTGTGCTCTACACTTAACTATTCACCATTATGTTCCTCTTTAGAGTCTTAGGACAAAACAAATGTAATTTCTCCCAGTACTAAAATTAATTCAGTCATGTCTGTTGGGCTATTTGGAAGCTATTCAATTGCATAAATTTACACTCAGTAACAGCTTAGACTTGCCCCCAAACATTTTAACCATAGAAACAGCAAAAGTCTTTGTTTACATCTGACTAGAGAGAGAATAGAGGAGGAGGGAAGAGAGGAAGGGAAAAAAGGAGAGGAGAGCAGGAAAAAAAGCACCTAGTGTCTTAAATGGGAAAAAGTGAATAGGAAATATGTTAATTTATGAACATTAAAATTCAGTTCTAATACACCGCTGGTTCTTAGATTAAAATAAAATCCAATAGTTATGAATCAATCAAAAACAAAATCAAATGTTATCTCTTAGATTTAACCACACAGGTATTATTTTAAGGAAAGGCAAGGTAATGTAATGAAAAGACTTAGACATTCTTAATAGGCAGAATTTGGTTTAAATGTGCTGCTTGCTATGTAAAAATTACTAAAAACCTTTTTCTCTTTGGTCAACAAATGTAAATTTCACTTATTTATCTGAAGAAATACAATAATAAAATGCACCTTTGTTAAGTCACCTAGAAATAAATTACATATGTATATGTATATATATTTATATGTATATATAGACACATATACACACATACATGTAGGTATGTCGTCATGAGACTAAATTTGTGTGTGTTTGTTTCATGGATGGACAGGAATTTGTACATACACAAACAAAAATTTTATTCAATAATAAGTTATTTTGAAATTGAAATTGGTTGTGATTTATATCAATGCTTTAATATTTGCAGTCTATTTCCGTTCATCAATCATACTTAATAATTTTATAGTTATTAAAATATAAAAAAAGAATTCAATGTTATCCAAAATTTGCTACATACATACAGAAAAAAATCAGTACTCAAAAATGGCAAACTGGAAAACAATTTAATATAAATAATTTTTAAGAGTTCTACTTTATGTAAACATAAAAACATCAATTCTTTTTAACCTACTTACTTCCCAACATGGTTTAGGATACATTTAGGAAAATCTAAGTAGCATAATATACATTTATGGAATATTCATTTATGTTTTTATACTATATGTTTGAAAATAATAAGGTCAAATCATGCTAAATGTTTGCCACACACATAAGAATTTGTAAATAATATTTTTTGATTTAGATAGCATTAGATTAATTGAGTACTAAATATAAATATCTGATTATTTGGAAAGTTTTTTTTTTATGATAGCTAGAATCCAAAGAACTTGCTCTATAATAATTATAATTTATCAAAGCATTATATAATATAGGTAAAAATTCTTTGTTGGTGATCGTCAATAACTCTGATTTGTAATTCATATAATTTAAGTGAAAAACAAACATTGACTCAATTTTTTTTATTATGATGGTGAACATGATGATCAACACTGAACTATGAAATAGTTTCTTGTTGCCTGGTTGGTAAGCTATTGTATGAAAAGATTCATCTCTCAGTTCCCTGCTTAGGTACCTGGTTTAAGCTTACTGCTTATAAAGATGCTACAAAGATGCATAAACTCTGAATTTATTTTCATACTATAGGCCAATTTGGAGCTCCTGAATCCTGTAGATTATGATTCTCTTGTTGAATTGTATAGATCAGAAAAGCCAACACTGCTCTAGATCACGTGAATGATGTGGGTAGGTACTCATTTTAACTTCAGAGGACCCTAAATAACTTCTAGTTTTATCTGTATATAACACCCCCTTGTCCAGAGCTATTATAGAAAGGAACTCGAATAGCCTATGTAATGGATAGATAGTATTGACACCCATGATACCGATCTGTTATCTTGGGAGACCTTTTTGAGCTCTATGTGCTTTAAACCAAAATAGGATCTCCCTTACTAGAATTGTAGAACGGCATATATCTGCTGTTTGTTGTACTCGTTCTTCCTCTCTCTCTCTCTCTCTCTCTCATATACATGAAGCACCATATTTGTTGAAAACTTCTACTCGCTTAACATAAATACTGTGGTTTAAAGTGGTAGACTCTGCGAAGCTGACCTGAGAGCACCATAAGGGACTCTGTTTTGCCAGTTTTAGAAATCTATTCTCCAAATATCATGTGGTTCATAGACAGCCTTAAGTCTATTTGATAATCACTGCATAATAGGTATTGTATTAAATTCTATTGTCTCTAATATAATTTAATTAGAATCAACAATAATTCTTAATCACTCTGTTAATGAGCTCTGCATTCCGATCAGTCCTGAAATATGGTATTTTTTGCAAAGCCAGTTCTGGATTCATACTGATAATTTAACTTTTTTCTGATGTTATATCTTATGGCTTCCATTTCATGCTGAATAGAGAACATTCTGAAACTTCCTAAGTTAACTGTAAATTTGTCCAAATGAATACTTTTGATATCCAAAATCTAAATTCCAAAATGTGAACCATAGAAAACTCTGGAATAGATTTGGATTCTTGACCAAAGCATTTATGTATATTAATGAACTTCCATATCTGAATAATTTACTTCAATTCTGAAGACTTGAATTCAAATCTTATTCACCAGTATAGAGTCATATTCTAGTTTCATTTAGCTATTGGTTTCCTAGGCATGTGACTCCAAATCTTAAAGCCGGAGAAAGCTGAGAAGACTGTATTGGCCTAATGCCACACTTAAATGACAGAGTAATAAACTCACTTTGTTTACATAGATAGAATGCCCTTGAAAAACATTACCAGACTTCATATAATTAATCAGTATAGCATATGTTTAGGGAAAATTAGTTCTCATCAGATTCAGTCAGTCATTCAATATATACGTAATTAGTAACATATGGGCAGGTATTCTGTTAAATGGTACAATAGTGAGATATGGGGTAATTATTATACTATTTATTCCCTGATTTATAGAATAATACCTCAGCCCAGTTCACAAAACTGACATGTGTCCAGAAGTATAACACACATTTTTCAAATCACAGCCAGTAGCACACTTACATACTATTTTGCAAATATTATGTCTTCAATGAAGATTGAGAAAATAAACTATCATGTCAATACTTTTCTCAATGGACAAAAAATAGGGAAATATTTTACAGTCTCTGGAATATAGCTCTTTATCAAATGATAATATTTTAATATGATTGGAAATTATAATTGTATATTGCCATTTACTGTAACTATTATCATAAATTTATGGTTTTTCTATACCATAACTACATAATACCAGCAAACAGATGTGTTAAGACAAGGTTGGAATTGAACACTGTTCTTTCAAAGACTGTGGTGGATATTGAATAAAAATTTATTTTCCTTCTATTTATTACTTATGGGCACTTCTTCTGTCTTTCATGTGGTAGACAGAATAATGGCCCCCAAAGAATTTAACAAAAAAATGAGTAAAGGGCTGTAGAAAAATCATGGAAATAATTGAAGTGATATCTAGAAACCTTCCTACACACACACACACAAACACACACATACACAACCTGGAACAATTCAAATATCTGCATGGATAATATCAAACTCTGAAGGAAAAATGATGCTTATCTTACATAAACTCATCTGTGAAACCAATCATTCTTTTAAAAAGAGCATATCATTGCTACCAGAAAAGAATATTTATACGGTCATTTAACTGGTGAAGGTTAATTCAAAAGTATTAACAAATATGTTGGCAAGCCAAATTATGCATTAATATAATTTATGATATAACAACCTCCATGACGTTGTTAATTTTCTCATCCTTGTGATGAGCCCAGAGCATTTATTGTGCTATTTATTTTATAACCTATATTTTAATAATACATATTTTATATCTCAAATTTATATTTGTAAAGTTAAAAAAATTAAAGAATTGATTTTTCTGAATACCCTGTTGCAAATAGCTATCATTTTTAGTGTTTGAGATATACCAGTTTTTTAGTGAAATTCCAAAAAATGAGGCCAGGTGTAGTGGCTCACACCTGTAATTCTAGCTCTTTGGGAAGCAAGATGGAAGGTTTAAGTTTGAGACCAGGAGTTTGACACCAGCCTGGGAAGTATCAAAACCAAAATGTCTGTACCCTTATAATATCCTGAAATAAAAATTTAAAAAAAAAGCATCTCTACAGAAAATAAAAGACAAAAAATTTAGCTGGTATTGTGGCCTGTGCCTGTAGTCCCACCTGCTCTGGAGGCTGCGGCAGGAGGATGACTAAGCCCAGTAGTTTGAGGTTGCAGTAGGCTATGATGATGCCAGTGTACTCTAGCCAGGGCAACAGAGTAAGACCCTGTTTCAGGAAAAAAAAAAAAAAAAATCAAGAGGTATTTAGAATGTGTTGTAAACTATTAGATAGTCTACACTTTTCATACAGAGTTATCCTATCAAAACATAAAAACAAATATTCAAACATTGGTAACACCCACAGCCACTAAGAAAAGCAAGTAAGGTATAGCATATATGTTTGAGCAAGGACAATTTCACCAGCTTTGGAGAGTTATTTTTCATACACCAAAAAAATTGATATTGTAAACAAATACTACATATATACATAGATATAAACACACACACATTAAAACATAAGTTCTAAAGTCACTTGCTTATTCCTACTGACTGGAGGTAATTGAATTTTTTAGAAAAATGTTAGGTCTAAATAGCATTTACCAAAGATTTAGGTGTATCTAGGAATTTTGGGAGAACTTGCATGATGTTCACTAGCTCACTAGAGTGACTATGTAGAATGAACAATCGAAAGAGTCTCCCAATAATGACCTTATTTTATGGGAAAAGTCCAGACAAAGCATAAGTTTGATTTAAGGAAACAAAAGGGGCAGGTAGCTGTCAGAAGAAGGATTCTAAGCTACTCGGTATGTAGTATTCAGATGATCTTCTCCTATAGCATACAGCCACTGTCAGACCTAACCATGTGTCTGTCACTGGTGGAAGGATCTGTAATAAAGAGTGAATAAAAATTAAAATGAGCTCTTCAAGTAAAATATTTCACAACAGTGAGATCAAAAGCAAAAATAGTTATATCATCAACAAAATGAGCAGAAATGTCTGAAAATGGACCCTCTACAATGACCTGAAGTTTTGGAGGGAATATAGAAGAATGAGTCATTCTACAGCAAACATCACTTAGACACATTAGCTCATTGGAAACAATATGGGTAGTGAGATGAGCCTGAAAGGGAATAATAGGTTGGAGGCCAAACTATCTTTTTTTTTTGAAACAGAGTCTCACTGTGTTGCCCAGGCTAGAGTGCCCGTGGCGTCATCCTAGCTCACAGCAACCTCAAACTCCTGGGCTCAAGCAATCCTTCGGCCTCAGCCTCCCGAGCAGCTGGGACTACAGGCATGTGCCACCATGCCCGGCTAATTTTTTCTATATTTTTAGTTGTCCGATTAATTTCTTTCTATTTTTAGTAGAGACGAAGTCTCGCTCTTGTTCAGGCTGGTTTCGAACTCCTGAGCTCAAACTATCCCCCCGCCTCGGCCTCCCAGAGTGCTAGGATTACAGGCGTGAGCCACCGCGCCCGGCCCCAAACTATCTTTTATAAAACAACAACAAAAAATTAGTAAAAGGAATAATATTGTTTTAAATTTTTGAAAATGTATTTAAGGTTAGGTTTAATAGAGGATAGCTAGATTCTTATATCTATTTCTACATTCAATCTGTTACAAAATATTGTTTTAGTGTAAGGATATAAAGGGAATTTAGAAAAGGGATGGGCAATTAAAATTTTTGAGATTGTTGTGGATATTCATCCTGATACAAGCTAAAATTGAAGAAGTAGAATCTGAAAACATACCAATGAACTGATACTTAGTTATATTAAAATCAATAAGTCTTTTTTCCTCTATAAATAGACCTATATAACACCTGTATAATTTGGTCATTGATTATTTTGGAAAATGTTGCCTTTCTAAGTTTTATAGTTCTTCCAAAAATTAATATCACATTTTTAAATATCACCATTGATCTCAAAGAAATCAATTGAAAATAAAAAAAATATTTTTGTGTTTATGAAAATTAAAAATTATAAAGAAAATTATTTAAATACTAAGAAGCCATCATCTCACAGTTTCCAAAACTCTAATTTTTGTCCAAAATATTTATCTTGTGACTAGCAAAGAATGTTGACAATTGTTTTCCTTCTCGTTTTATATTTTCTGGAAAATGTTTGTAAAATATCAAAGTACGATTTATCACTATTTGTCTGTAAGTCATTCTTTCAGTAATATTGGTCTTTCTTGAGAAAAAAAATTTGTAGTTCAGCTCACAACTTAAACCTTTCCATATATGTTTTTCCCAGAGAAAACCAGCAGAAGTCTTTGACGTGGAATTCCAAATTCTTAACACAGAAAATCAAAAAGATGTATATTCAGGCTCAAGACTTGAATTAAACTCTGGTAATATACATCAGTGGATTTTTCATTTCTCATTTAAAAAGATGTAACAATATTTGACTTTTAAAATGAATATCATGTCTATGTTTAACATACAGAATTCTGATAGGGGGATTTCATCTTTTATCAGTTTCTTTAGACATAAATGGTATAAATGTGGGTTGAGAAAGCAAATTATCTAACCTCCCTTTTTAAATAAAATATCTATTCTTAATATGAAAACATAACTAAAATTCTAAAATAATAGCTTTGCATAAAATATATATTCTCAAAAAATTTTGAAATATTGTGAAACTTCTTAGAAAGCTGTATCTATCGTTGATTTCTTCACAGGCATATGGAATACGTTGGGATTTCAAAATAATGACTTACTTAACAATAATGAGGATTCAGAGATAATTGTAGTTATAATTTAAAATAGGTAGTAAATTTACGGTAAGAACTCTGAAAGCAAATTGAGTTAATCTCTAGAAATTACATATCTCTACTTATCTAAATCTCTATTCAGCTGCTACCACACAATATTCTAGGAAACACAAGGATATGCATAATAATACACCATACACAATACCACATACACTTCATAAGTCACATGAGCAATTATACCCTCATGTCGTGTAGCTTTTAGAAAACTCTATGATTATGAGAGAATTAAGTGTGAAAACAAAACATAATGTTGTAGTAGTAGTATGAATAGATTTGACTTTGAGTCTCTCTGAAAGGATTCTGCCTCTCATTTTGAGAACTGATAGTTTATAGAATGATTTCAATTCTCAGGACTTTTAAATTTTACTTCCTAGTAAATTGTTCACTCTGTAGGCTCTTTTTCCTTCTATGATACACATGTCTGTGATTTTACTATAAACAAAGTAAAAGATAAGTATGTCATACAGTCTCAACCAAGGAAGTAAGCGTTACATTTTCTTATGCAGGCAAAAAATCATTTAGTCTCTTGGTTTTATATTTTTTCAGGTAATTAATAAAACTGTACTTTGACTATTTCAAGTATGATTGTTTTTCTCACAAAGAGCCTTTTCATTTTAAAAATTTATTTTTTGAAATAAAAGTGTAAAATATTCATGCCATTCAGTGTATAAAATTGTAAAACAGAGAATAAAGAATATTACTAAACTTATCTAAAGGCTCAGCATGCACAAATCATAAATTATAATGTTTTGTGAATTCCTCCAACATTATCCTATTATATATTATTTGTATAAAATGCAAGAATAATATTCATTTAAAATACTGTCATGCTCTAGGTAAGTGTTTGTCTAGAGCTATGTGTGTGTGTGCTATTCCCTTACATTCGTGTTAAACAAAATGATCTTTTATTACAACTTTCTATTATTTTTAACTGATCTAACAGAATTACTTTTTGTTCTAGTATGATATTGTTTTAATTTTTGTCATGCAATAATATATTTAAATATATGGTACTGCAACCATTCTTTATTTTTCAAACATTTTTGATGCCTACTATCTCTTTGTGCTTGTATTGAAAGTTTTGAATAAGTTTATGTGATTGAAAAGTACATTACATTTATGGTGATATAATAGATTTAAATGGAGATTTGATTCAGAAATATTTATAGTGTCATTTAGGCATGTATTCAGTTGTATGATGCTATTATACTTTGAACAGCACTGCACATACATAATGGAATTAAATTCTAGGAAAATCTATTATTTGGATTATTTTAATGTATGGTGTATTTATTCCATTTTAGTTTCTGCCATGTTCTAGATACATATAATTTCTATCTTGTTATTGGTGATATAAATGAAAGCTATTGACTTATGAAATGTTATGCTGTAACAAAATAGTGTACCAAACTCTTATAATAGCGTGTATGTATTTTAGCTACTTGTATGTGTTTCCAAGTGGAAGATCATATCATCTATTAATAAGAACAAGCCAATATTTATCAGTCTATTCATTGTTCTTCTAGACCTTCCCGGGCAGCATTAAATAATTGTAGTGGGAATTCTCTTCTTAGTTTCAATGTTCAGCAAACTTCTGCTAGCAATTTGCTATTAAATATATTAATGTTTAATGGATTAATTAATTGTTATCATATTTAAGACTCTCATCTCAAATTATGATATCTTCCTTTTTTCTAAAATAATATGTTACTTTACATTCAGATGTCTTTTCAGAAGCTCCTTGATCACATGTATCATGTTAGTAATTTTCTGATAAAGTGAGGTCATGATGTTGTATTTCCCAATGGACAGCACGTGAAGCCTGAACTGAGCTTAGATTTAATGTCTAGTATTACAAGGGATCCTTTATTAAATTGTAAATGTTGGGTAGGTTTAGAAAATTCAACCAATTAAATTTTCACTTTTAGCACACATTCTTATGGTTCAGACATGCACTGCTAAGGAGGGAAATCCCTACAGTGAAGCAGTAGCTTCATTTTCCAATGCTCTAAATTGATGAAATACATGAGAAAATGTAATCCATTGATATACTGCTCTGGGAATCTTTCTTTCTGTGCTGCTAACTCTTGGTTTAATTAAGGATTCTATAAATCTCACTGTCTCTTTGTCCTGCTCAGCATTCTTTTCCTTGAATATTGATATTTCTGAATAGTTTAATTTAGAAGAACTCAGCCGCTATTCATTGAGTACTATTATTCAATATTTTTCAAGGAAGAAATCAGAGCAATTGAAAATCAACTTCCATTATAAAGAAACGTCCACTCAAATTTTTGGTCAGTACAATCTTGAGCCTGTGGATTAGGGGGCTGAAAGTGACATTTAAACTGTGATTTTCCCCTTGTTTAAGTTAAATTCTATGCACTGAAATTTCTACACAACAAAGTGAAATATGGATAGTTTAATTTTTTTCTATGAGTCTACTCTGTAGCAAATTGTTTATAAAAATAATGGCTCCAAATTATCACACTCCCTGTAATCACGCCCTTTGCCATTTGATTTTGCAATGCTTTTCACTAAGAAGTCTCTCCTCTGCCCTTTAAATCTAGGCTAGTGTTATGATTTATTTCAGTTAATATCACATGAAGTTGCAGGTTTCTAGTTGCAAACCACAGCCCTCAAATATCTGAGTGTTTCACCTCTCCTTCTGGATCCCTTCCACTACCATTGGGAAAATGCTGGAGTAGAGCTCAGTTGTCCAGAAATGCCTATGCTAGATGATGATTCAGCAGAACTGCCTACGGGTAACTCCAGACAAAAGACAGAGCAAAGCTGAAGCCAGAAAAACACCACAAACTTATTGTAATAAAGCGCTGACTCCATTTTTTTTTTATATTCTCTGACAGCTTCAACTCTCCCTCTTCCCCTTCTGCCTGGAATCTGGGAAAGCTGATGAGATTATCTGTGTGCTCCCTCCTGTGGTACTGACGGGAAATGAAAACATATAAGCCCCTGACAGATGGAAACGTGGCCCTGGCCCCACACTCTGACCAACATAAAAACCCCAAGCTGGTCTCCTTTCCATACACCTTCAAGCTACTTTTAGACTAGCTCGAAAGCCTTTCCTGCCCTGCTTTCCCTCAGAAATCGTCATTCTATGCGTAATACACCATTTAATATTCTTTTATTGTGTGTGTTGCATTATCATTTTGAATACTGAAATAAATTTTTGGTGAGGAGGGGGTCCATCCTGTTTGTGAGGATAACTGAAATAGCAATAGACTCATGAGCCATAAATATTAGCATTGTTTTAAGCCATTGAAGTTTACAGGTGTTATTATAATTTATATTTAGATAATACTGTATCTAGAAGCTTGACGGATGTTTTTGTTTTCATTCACAGCATTATGATATATTTCCACATATAAGCATGGGGTGTCTTTTTCAGCACTGTATATGAATTTTAAAAATGACAATGAAGGACGTTTCATGAATGGCTGTCAGCTAAATGTCACTCTTAATGAAAAACCTAACATGAAAAAGTTGAGGAAGTATATTATTTATTGCTATAATAGTTATCTATTACCACACAGCAGCTTAAAACAGCACACTTTTATTACCTCATGGTTTTTTCAAAACAGGATTTAAACATTGGTTTATCTGGGTCCTTTGCTTAGGATCTCACAATGTTTCAGTCAAGATGTAAGCTGGGCCTGCACTCTCAAGTGAGGCTTGACTGGGGATGAATCCACTTTCAAGCTTCTCAGAATGGCATAATTTAGTTCTTTGCAACTTCAGGATTGAGGGTTTTATTTTCATAGTGTTTCTTGTTGCTCCAAAGTTAAGATATTAAGTTGATCACAATATATTTATGGAACGAGCAACAATAAAGTGTTTAATTGATGACAAGATGTTGTGGATTTTTCCTTTCCTCTTCACCAGCATCTTTCTTGGTTAAAAACACTTCTGTAATAAAACTGCAAATTTTCTTAGTGATTGAAAAATAAAAGTAGGATGTGACAGATGTATAAACAGGGTGGTTTGAATTAATCAAGTCTTGGGGCATAGTGTGATTTTTTTTCTAGATCCACAATATGCAAGAAACATGACATGGTGCTAGGTCTTGAGAGACGGTCTTCCCCACACCAAATAGAAGAATAGCTCCAACAGGTCAGCATGCAAAACAGGAGGTGCAACCCCAGTGCTAGTTGGTGATATGCAGATGTGGCTTCAGCTCCACTGGGCTCCTGACACTGGATGGGTCTTGTTCAGAAGCCTATTCTCTTTATCCTTCGTTCCTTTCATCACTTGGGAAACCCCACTGCTTACGGCTCCTGCCGTGACCTCATTTCAAGTCATGTCCCATCTCTTTCTCTTCATGTCTCTCAATCTACAAATCCCTCATCTAGTTTCCAGTGGTTCTTTTCAAAAGGATATATATTACTTCTTGATTCTCTTGACATTTTATTTTTGATTTTCATGAGCCTGTGTAGGTAGTCAAAATATCAATAATTATGACTTTTATCTCTACATTCTTAGCAAGTCAACCATAATACTTCTAGAGCCAGTGTGGGTAGAATAGCATTTATAATAATGTGCAAGAATAGCACAAATATTAATATTTTAAGATACAGTCCAGGACAAATGAATGAAGGAAACGAGGAAGGAATGTATGGACGAATGGATGCCCAAAAGGATGGTGATGAAACACAAGTGTTACACAAACGCAGCAGCGTATGTTCAAACTACATTTTCATACTGAGTAAGCAATAGGCAATGTGGAAGACAAAGTTGTATTGGTAGTTTTTAAAAATTTTGATAGCATTAAAATACTCTGGCCCTCTGATAGATATTTGTCAAGAGTTTTAGGAAAACTATGCTTTTCATTGGGTTTTCTACCTTTAAATTTATTCAAATTTAAATGTTTATTCATCTGTTTCCATTTATACTTTAGGAAAGATATCTCATTTGGTTAAGTGACTTGCTCAAACTTTCACAGAAACTGAGGGGAAAATCTGGTCTGAAAACAAAGGGCCTTTTGCTTTACTTTGCTGTGCTTTCCACTGTCCTAGGCTGTCACATGTAGACATACCTGAAGTTAATGAATAAGAAATAATGGAAGCTGTAAATACATTGATTTCGAATCAAAGTCATAAATAAAGATAATCTCTAAACATAATTTAAAATATAATATGGCTGTATTTTTGGATTTATCTTACAATATCTTCTCTGCTGCTATTAGTAGCAGGCTAAAATTTCTCAAAATAATTAGATTTATGTTGCTAACCTATTTTACCAAACAGGTTTATAACACTTTCTTATAGTTGAAATTAAACTGCTTTCATTAATGAATGTATCAAAGAATACTTTCTTCAATCATAAGATACATGACAGCACAATTTGTTATAACCATTTGATTATTTTATAAAAGAATTGATACATAATGAAACACTCTGATAATTATGAAATTTACAATGATTAAACTTCACATTATCCTTTCTACTGTTTTGAAAACGCATAGAAATAATTTGCATAATTTACACTCACATGATTCACTTCTACATGTAATATGATGCATAGCACCAAGATAATTAATTTTTCCTTGATTTACTATCCAGAATGTGGTCAAAGTTTTAGTGAATTAATTTGACCACCATTATGTGTAATGGGCTGAAGTTACATTAATCTACTAAGTGATAACCCCATCAAAGCTTATGAAGAACTAATTCATCTGAATGTGAACTAGCAAAATTGATTATATTTTCAACACAAGGAAAGAACACTACACATGATTTTGTAATTTAAAATTAAACTTTAGCCTCTGTGTGTGGGGGTGTGTGGGTGTGCATGTATCTTTTTTTCAAAACACCAGTTAATTTTTTATAGGGTGATAGGAGTTAGAGAATTGTGATGGGTAGCATTTGTTATAGATAGTACATAATTATATTAGCCCAAGTGTAACAAATGTCTAAAATGTACTATTATTAATTCTAATGCATAATAAAATATAAATTATAATTTTATGAAAAGAATATAAAGGATCATTTTGGATTCAATTTTGTAACACTTTCAGATTCATTAATAATTCTCTGATTGAGAAATCAGAAGCACTGAGAGTATGCCCTTAACCATTAAAATCAATTAAACTAATTTTCGTAGTTCTTTACCTTCTTTAATAGATTCTCTCTCTCTCCCTCTCTCTCTCTCTCACACACATACACACACACACACACACACTCCTCCATACCCCACATATTTTACTTAACATGAATGATTTTTCAAAGAATGTGTAAATTACATATAAAATTATTTCTGATACTCTTAAAGCAATCACATTTTGTAAGATTATACATTATTTATTTAAATGGTTATGGAAAGGTTTTTCAGAATTGTGGCATATATTTTCAAAAATATGATCAGTAGGAGATGTATGTTTAAGTTTGAAAGTGAGTTTGATTATTATAAAGACATTTCCAATAATGTCTTTTTAATGCAGATTATGTGGATTTGATACAATTGCTTTTAGTCAAATACTAGGCTCATTTCTCAATTTATGCCGAAACAAATTCAGTTATAGAACACTGGTAAAGGAAATAATTTGAAAACATTAAAACATAAAGCCAAGAAAAGAGTAGAGTTTGACAGATTTACTATAGAGAAATTGAGAGACTCTATATCACAAAAATTATGAATAAAGCTAAAAATAAATAATAAAATAAGGAATATACTTGATTCTTCATATTTTCACATAATTTTATTAAGCTTAAAATTAATATTATTAACTTGTAATTGAATATTTGTTACATACATTTCAAATATAATTTGCCCACTTTCTTTTACTTTCCCACCAAGAAAATCAATTTTCAGAGCCTGAAATTTATTTTCCCACACCTTTGTCTTTTTCTCTCTCCTTCGCTCTTCACAAATACTTTTTAGATTTTTCTACAAATACACAATCACATTATATGTATAGAGTATTGTCATCTCAATGTGTTTCTTTTTGCCACTGGAAAAAAATATCCTAGCCATTTACAACTATCACTGCATAATTCTCAATATATACTGAGAATATAGACAAAATTATTATCTAAGGCTGCATAGTTGTCTATGGACTGCGTTGTATTCAAATATAATCCTGTTGATGGATATTCAAGTTTTATGGCTTAAGACTTTATGATTTATAAGATCCTGCGAGGCCCATATGGATAATTATCTGGTTTTCTGAAAGGAGAGCTCCATTTTAAAGTAACCAATCTGTGGCTCATTGGTATTCTGAGGCTTTAGCCCAGGAATTTATGAAACCATTGGCCTTCCCCTGCTCTGCTCTTTTTCTGCTGCATCTCTCCTTGGGAACTCCAACCCAGGGAGTGGTTTTGCTTCCTAGAGGAATCTTTATCTTCCTCAGAAACATCCTGTCATTTCTCCAATTAATTTCTTGTTTTTGCAACACAAAACTCTCAGCACTTTTGGGACATTATATGTATTGAAGAATCCCTATATTGTAATGACCATTAATGCACACTATTTTCTCTGACTCTTTGAAATTCTGACTCAAGAATACCAGCAAAATAAACTATAATATTAATGCATAATAAACATAAGGACTGGACCCAAATACTGACCGATTGTTTTTGTCATCATAAACAACCTGCTACAATTGTTAGCCCTTCCGTGTACATTAAAAATCAGAATGACCCCAACCCACACACTGAGACCTACGTGTACTAACTGTCTATAGAAAGCTAAAAAGAAGTGATCTAGCATGGCAGTCCCCAGTCCCCAGGCTGTGGACCATATTGATTTGTGGCCTGTTAGGGATTGGGCCACACCGCAGGAGGTGAGCAGTGGGAAAGAGAGTAAAGCTTCTTCTGTATTTACAGCCACTGGCCATCACTCCCATCACTGCCTGAGCTCCATCTCCTGTCAAATCAGCTGCAGCATTAGATTCTCATAGGAACGCAAACCCTAATGTAAACTGTGCATGTGAGGGATCTAGGTTGCGTGCTCCTTAAGAAAATCTAATGCTTGATGATCTGAGGTGGAGCTGAGGTGGTGATGCTGGCACTGGAGAGAGACTGCAAATACAGATTATCATTAGCAGAGAGGTTTGACTGCACAGAGACTGTAATAAATCAATTGCTTACAGACGCATATCAAAACCCCATCAGTGAGTGGTAAGTGACAAGCTGTATTTGGTGGCAGGCTTTATAGTGTCAAGTGAGTTGCTGTACCTCAGTTGTACACACACCTGCATCTGGTAGCAGGCTTTCAGTCAGAATCTGACACTTCTTTTAGTCCGTGTGTGGCCTGCCCATTATTTTATTTACCGCTTCCATCCACACTTCTTTCCCACACTGTGCACTTGTCTCAGTCACAGTTTTGGTAAGCCCACAAGTTAACCCTAGCACAAATGAGTAAAAAACAAACGTAGATGGAGATCTTCTTCAAAAAGGGAGAAAGACCCAATGATGAGACAGCAGAGTCTCTAAGACTGCCAACAAAATGAAAGCTGCATTTAAAAGAAAATACCAAGAGCACCAAGAACTTAAATTATGAGTTCATTGCAACAGGTGATTCACATTCTCCAAGCCCACTTTGTATAATATGTGACAACAAAGTATCCAACAAAGCCATGAAACTTTCAAAACTGCTTCACCACGTGGGGACCAAGCACCCTACATTAAAAGACAAGTTTTCGGAGTTTTACTAAACAAAAAACATGAACACAAAGAACAGAAGCAATTACTGAAGGCCACCACTTCATCAAACGTGTCTGCACTGAGAGCATAATTCTTAGTGGCTAATTGCATTACTAAAGCTAAGAAGCCCTTTACTATCAGTGAATAGTTGGTCCTGCCATCTGCTAAGGACATTTGCTGTGAACTTTTAGGAGAGACTGCAGTTCAGAAGGTGGCACATGTTCCTCTTTCAGCTAGCACTATAACTAGAAGAATTGATGAAATACAGAGGATATTAAGGCACAATTGTTAGAGAGGATTAATGAATCACTTTGATACATAATCCAGGTTGATGAGTCTACCAATGTTAACAATAAGGCAACAATGCTTGTTTTTGTGCAATATATTTTTCAGGAAGATGTGCATGAGGATAAGTTATGTGCCAACCAACACCACAGCTGCAGAACTATTAAAGCCTTTGAATGATTACACATCAGGAAAACTGAATTGGTCATTTTGTGTCAGTATATGCATGGACGATGTGGCTGCCATGACTGGACGGCTTTCTGGTTTCACTACTAGAGTCAAGGAGGTCGCTTCTGAATGTGAGTCTATGTACTGTGTCATGCATAGAGAAATGCTAGCTAGCCGACAAATGTCACCTGAACTATACAACGTTTTGCAGGATGTGATTAAAATTATCAACCACATCAAAGTGCGTGCCCTTAACTCACATCTGTTCATGCAGCTCTGTAAGGAGATGGATGCAGAGCACACACGTCTTCTCTTAAACACAGAAGTGAGATGGCTTTCTAAGGGTAGATCACTGGCCAGAGTTTTTGAATCGTGAGAGCTTTTCTCCTGATATTTCTTTTGGAAAAACAGTCACCACTGGAAGCACATTTCAGTGACACTGAATGGGTTGCAAACTTGCTTACTTGTGTGACATAGTTAACCTGCTCAATGAACTCAATCTGTCACTACAGGGGAGAACCACTGTGTCCAAGTTGGCAGATAAAGTGGCTGCATTCAAAGCCAAACTGGAATTATGGGGACAAGGAGTGAACATTGCGATTTTTGACATGTTTCAGACAATAGCAAAGATTTTAAGAGACTGAGCTAGGGCGTTCTTTCTCCCAGCTGGTGCGTCACCTACCTCAGCTTCAAAAGAGTTTGAGCATTGCTTTCCAACCACAAACTGGGAAGGAATGGATCCATGACCCATTTGTGAATCAGCAGGTCACTCGACTTTGTCTATGCTAGAAGAGGATCAACTGCTTGAGAACACAAATGATAGTGGCCTTAACAGTATGTTTGAGACAACTTCAAATCTCCATACATTCTGGATTAAAGTCAAAGCAGAATATCTTGAGATTGCCACAAATGCACTGAAAAGCCTGCTTCCATTTCCAACATCCTATTTTTGTGAAAAAGGTTTTCTGCAGTGACCGAGATTATGGAGTAGACTGGACACAAGCTACACACTTCAGCTGTCATTGTCTCCCATCACCCCAAGATGGGATCATCTAGTTGCAGGAAAACAAGCTCAGGGCTCCCACCGATTCTGCATCATGGTGAGTTGTATAATTATTTCATTACATATTACAATATAATAATAATAGAAATAAAGTGCACAATAAATGTAAATGTGCTTGAATCATCCTGCAACCATCCCCTCTTTCACCCCACCCCCGGTCCCTGGGAAAATTATTTTCCATAAAACTGGCCCCTGGTGCCAAAAAGGTTGGGGACCTCTGCAGTAGCAGAAATAGAGGGACAGAGGGAGAATACAAAACATACTAAATCTGTATATGCACAAGAAGTATCCTGTAGTAATTCAGATTACATGTTACAAAGTAATTAGAAAGCAGCAACGGTTTTTAATGATGCTTTTATTCATGGATTTTGAGAGATTGAAAACAATTGCAAAGATGTGGAAACAACTCAAGTGCCCATCAATAAATGAGTAGATTAATAAAATGTGGTATATGTATACCATGGAGTTCTACCCAGTCACAAAAAACAATGGTGATCTAGCAGCTCTTGTATTATCCCGGATAGAGTTGGAACCCATTCTATTAAGTGAAGTATCCCAAGAATGGAAAAACAAGCACCACATGTACTCGCCACCAAATTGGTTTTAACTGATGAACACTTAAGTGCACATATAGTAATAACATTCATTGGGTGTCGGGCAGATGGGTGCGGGGAGGAGGGGATGGGTATATACATACCTAATGGGTGCGATGCACACAGTCTGAGAGATGGACACGCTTGAAGCTCTGACTCAGGTGGGAAAAAGGCAATATACATAACCAAAACATTTGTACCCCATAATATGCTGAAATAAAAAACAATTAAAAAAATAAATTGTCTACATCAGAAATAAGTACATGAAATTATATGAAGGTTCATATCAGCAGAGTAACAATGTTCATCCTGGCTTGAGGCACATTAAGTTATAAAATAAAAATATTATATTCTTTTTACCCTCAGAGGAAAGCCTGACATTGACTGCAAAGATGAAAGGATATAAAACTTCTGATATGGTTGGAAACAAAAGCATCAATGAAAATATTAATATTAACTCCTTTAATACCTAAGTTGTTATAGCAGTATTACTGTTTAAGCTCTCACTACTTTTACTCCTTAAATATGTTATATGTATCTGAGAAAAAGCGACCACGATGAGTAAAGAAAGTATGACATAAAACAGGCTTTCATAGCTACACTTGTAAGTTCCTAGGAATAGACTGTCTTAAATATAATTCTCCTTGAGAAATTTCTACTTTTTTGCTGAAATTTGTATAAGCCACACTGAATTGATCCTAAACCAGAAGATACATAGAGTATTTGGCTGCTGCGGATGCAGTTGAAGATTTCTAGAAAAAAGTAGTATTTGTTCTGCTTACTTTCCGGTATTCTTACTAATATGCATGATCACAGCTTTTATTAATCATGTCTCCTGAGAAGCTATTAAACAAACAAAAGAGACCACTTATTTCACCTGGCTTGATTCTTGATCGCATGGTAGTTTCCCAACTGAATGGCTGAGCAGTGAGGGCCCTGTGTGTTTCACCAACCTCATTTAATTAAAGAGAGAACCCAATGGGAAAAACACTAGAAACGGCTCTAGCTGCTCTGCTGGACCAGCAGAGGCTCCTTGGGGTGTTCAATTTCCCATCTGGAGCACAGGCAGTTGCAGATCACTGCAGGAAGGGAATCCAAGAGAGACCTCTACCTGATCAGTGCTAAGAATTTGAAGAAATATCAGGTAATGCAGCTTAATACAAAGAAGAAAAATACACATAGAGAAAGTAAAATTTAAAAACCAAAAGTTGATTTGAAAGTCAACACAGAGAAACCTGTCCTAATTTCTGAAGAAAGAAGGAAGGATGTAACTCCAGAAGCTACAGTGACGGGGCTGCCATGTCATATATAGCTTGTCAGATACACACATGTTCATTTGAAACATGGCGGAATGAGTAGTAGATTGTAGCTTAAGTATCAGAAATGACCCCAGCTGTGGTAGCTATTTATGCATTGGAAGGGAATGCGTAAATAGGAAAAAATAATTCTCTAGGCACTTCAAAAATCATCTAAACATATTATGCATTTAATTTCACTCTTTTGTAAGGATACAGCAAAAAATACCACATCTAGGTCCAGAAATATAACAAGGTATGCTCAGAATCATGGAAGAGAAATGAGTGCACAAAGATAATCATCAAAGAGCACTCAACAGAAGACTAAGTTCACCATTAAGTTCATAAATTTGTCTACGCATACAACCAGTAAATTCAATGTTCTTCATAATCTCCAACATTAACTAATTAAAATTCTACATATAGTAAATCAGCTAATTATGCAAAAACTACTTTGTACTATATTTTACTATAACTATTGTCAAATGAGATATCAGAAACCCCAAAAATGTCAAGGCTAGGGGTTGTGCAGTAAGAATTTAGAGCAGTTTTGGATACTAAATTGCAGTATGAGAAGGTAAGTATAAACAGTTGCAAACACTTCTCTTTTCACGATCCTTGAGTCTAAACACACAATCACATTCTAATAGCATTCTTTTATTACTTTGATGAATTTTATTTGTAGAACACTTAAAATAAATAGAAATTATACTTAGTTACATAACTCAAGGATAACTGCTTTAACTTTGAATTTGTTGTATTTTCTTTCAGACTTACTATCTCTTCTTCCCTCTGATTTGGGAAAATCCTTTCTTTAATTTAGAAAAAATAAAATCACCAGAAATGGCCCTTTTCTTATATAAATTCAAAGTAAAAATGCATTCATTGTTACAAAGTAGGAACAGAAGTCATCTTTAATCTAAATCAGACATTTGTATTATGGTTTAGGAATGTTAATATTGATATTGGTCAGATTATGTTCTGAGACTGAGAATGACTTTCATTTTAATTTCAAAATTCTCTTTTCTTGAGTGGGTGTTAGGGAGACCAAATAAATAAATAATAAAACAAAAACAACAAAAGTCTAGGTGAAATGTAAATGTGCACAGCTTTTGCCTAAACAGTTTCTTGTTTAGCTAGAGAATAAACTTTTTCTTTTTTCTTTCTTTTTTTTTTGGCATTTTTAAGTTTTTTGGCTTTTTGTTTGTTTGTTTTCATTTGGTTGACATTATAGCCGAGATTGAAAAGGCAAAGCTGAAAGTTCTGCTTTCATAAATTTGGTAGGCAATGAAAATGAGCAATGTTGCTTCGAAACCTAAGTGACAATTTTTGGCAGGGCACTGAAGTAAGGTGGCAGGGTCTATTCCAGCCACAACGCATGCAATTCAATGTCATCTTGTCACCTGAGTACGGCAGCTTTGAAAGGGTTCAGACGGACCACCCTTTTCATGGAACTGGGAATTCACAAGGGACACTATTAGCAGTATCTTCTCACAGGGTCCTTCAGGCAGCCTCTGAGGGGTAGTCATCAGTAACTGAAGGTCTGAGCTAGCAAAGGTATCATGGTAGAAACCACTGACTTACTGTGGTGGACAAGCTGGATGGCAAGCTGGAGGAGTCATCCCAAGGGGACATCCAAAAGCATTAAGGAAGAGTTTTAAGGGCTGGTAGTGGCAAGAAACAGAAAGCATGCTAGTGGAAATACCATTACATTTAAATTTAAACATAGTAATTAAATTTAAATTAAATATAATTTAATCGAACATTAAAATAAATGTGACTAATTTCATATACATAGACTTGTGACATCAGAACATGTGGATTTCATGTACATGTGTGACTATATATTTCCTTAAAAATAGTATTTTTCTATATATTATTTCATTAACTCTTTTTGTTTTGTTTTTACTTAGAGCATAATATGATTATTATCCCATGGCATGAAATCTTTGAAAATTCAAATGCAAAAGAACAAGTTGATTTTGCTCTTCTCTCTCCATCTGAGGATCTGTTACCATTTTCTTCCATGTCAAAAGAAAATCAGACATTAGAAAAAAATTTCATTTTCCTCTTCTAGCAGGATGTACGGTACTGATATTCCTATTTTGAAATTTGCTGAACTCATCTAAAATAGCAGGCAATTACCTCCCTGCCTCTCAGGGCATCTTTCTCCTAGCTGTGGATATTTTTCTAAGGAAAGGTCAAGATAAGTGTCAGCTCTCAGCAACTTAGTATCACAACCTGGTATATGTTTTCCTCTTAAAAGAGATTCATTTATCAAATTGTTTGTTAAACTGCAAGTGCATACGTGGACGTGCTGGGGAATAATAGAAGTCAGAGGTTAAAGTTGGTGCAATTTCTTGGGTCACCTATTGTAATTTTGATTGGTAATAGGAGGGTAGAGAAAAAAATAGTATTTACAAACTTTCTGAGTTGTACATGTGTTTTATGCTTACTTGGTATTCTTGAATATTTTTTGACTTCAACTCTGGAGAGATGCCAGAAGGTGTTGGTGAAATATTATATATAGCCTAGTCCACGCCATATGAGGGGAAGGCAAGGAGAAAGCCAGAAGAGTAGCTTATTAAGCGACCCTAACGATGCCTGGACTTGTGCAGCAGTTGTGATTTAGCATCTGTTTTTTCCTTCCTTGACCTTTCAATTATTTTTTCAAACTAAATCTTATATTTTGCTGGGCTGTGGAGAAATAAGAGAAAAGACCAGTTCTAAACTTAGGCTGTACTAACAAAAAGAAACTGAGAAAGAAAACACATAAAAGATATTACTTAAATATATTGCTTTAAATTATCTCTTTCTATTGGATCATTCTAATAATTTTTATTTATGTCAGCTTAACTTATTTTAAATCCATCATTTTCAGCTGTTAGCAAACAATGAATGCATCTACAATTTTAAAAGTATAACATTAAAGAATAAAATTATTTCCTTTTATATGGATTTAAGGAGAATAAGAATATCAACAAACAGATTAGATAATATTTGCTTCTGAAAAATATGAAATATTAAGCTAAGAATAATTGAGGTACCATCCAACAAACTAAAATTTTAAAGATCCATTTTTCCGACGTTCAGGAAATTTATACAGCTGGAACTTTTTCAGTTCCTGATAGGCACAGCACGTCAATGCACGTTGCAGTTAGGCAATCCTGTGCATTAATTAGAAAAGGTCAAGCTGTGCAAAGGAAATGAGTGCAGTTCATAAGGGTGAGAGCTTAGAAAGTACAAGCTGTGACAATGAATTCCAAATCTTAACTAATTACCGGTGGTTTCTCGAAACAAAGTGATACTGAATGTTCAAGCATGCTTAAGAGGAGACTCCCTGCCTTAGTTAAAAGTAACTAACAAGTAGTAAAAAGAAAATGAGAATGCATTTTTAAAGTAATTTTTAACTTACAATACCCTTTATTAAAAAATTATACTTTACGAATCTAATCCTGTGAGACAGGTAGGTCATTATTCCTATTATACTGATGAGGAAAACAAAACTCAGAGATAATTTGTAACTTGTCAAGGTCACACAGGTTACAACAGAATGCAAAAAAAAAAACTTATCCTCTGTTTCTTTGAAATATTTTCAAAATATGGTCTGTTTTTTAAATCAGCATGGCATTTTGTTAGGGACCCGACATGTGCATTAGTATAAATTCTTATATAGCATTTCAGGATCATGTTTAGATGAAGGTACTTATATTCAGATTGTTGCTTTACAGTGTTTTTGTTTTGGAACTAGCAAATCAATATTAAGCCCTTACATTCTTATTTTCAGCAATTCCTAATTGTTCTAAAATTCTTTTATCAAAAGTCATGTGTAGTTGACTCAGATCTCTAGAGTTTCTTTAAAAATGTTCAGAGGCAGCCACTCCCACCAGTTCTGAGTAATCCGAGGAGCTTGGTGTCTATCCTAAACTCTCCCATCATGGTAGAGAAAAGATAATATGACACATGGAAAGTATCCCCCCAAAAAATTTAAAAAGAGAGCAAAGAAAGATACCTTTGTCTCTTCCTACTTATATAGAGTAGAAAGCAAAGAATAAGGAAGGGGCAGAAGTTAATTTCAGAATCTTCTTTCCCACCCTTAACTCCTCAGGTCAATATCCAGACAATTATGGAGAATTACCCGAGAGAAATTACAAGCATGACCCAGAGGCGTAGAATTTCTCCACTAGGGACTCTCTGCAAATTGTCTTAATGTATTAAAGTGCCCATTATGTGTAACAAAAACTTCCTATGCATCTAGCATGGTACTAGCATTATCCTTGAGAGAACTGGGAGAACAGTAACTCAAACGATTTTCTCTGTTCTGTGGTTCAGATGAGGAAGCCTGGTTTCTAAGGGCTTGCCATGACACTGAGAGCCCTATGGCAAAGAAGAAAAGTGCTTATTTGGATGAGATAATGCTGTTTTTGCCTTAGAATTTTCTCTGGATCATCAGATGGTTCCACGGCTCTGATAAGGAGATAGGGTGTTTGTGACAAGGACTATACACACAGATTCTGAAGGTCTGGATGAAGAGCTGCAAAGAGTAGGGCCCTGAAAGACTGATGGCAATGGCAGGAGAGGTGGTCAGCAGCAAAGTGTGGCAAAAATTGACAGTGTTTTCCCAGTGACTTTGTGGGACAAATTGGAGAATGAGCAAGTTTAGTGAACACACAAGGCAACGTGCAAATGTAGGTAGTATGACACACTTCAACCACAAGACTGGTTTTTGAGGAACAAGTTTTTGTTGTTGTTTAGTGATGCTATTGCTGTTTCTGCTACTCTTTTCACTTTGAGAAAAATCAGTAATAAAATCAATACCAATCATGAACGGATACACAAGCTCCAATTTGCAAAGAGATTCAACGTCTCTGCAGAGAGTGTAAAGATATTTCACCATTATCAAGAGAGACTATTTATTTCCTGGTTGAAAAACCTGAAATCCCATAATGTTAGTGTATATTTTGCACTTTAATCATTTAATCCTTTTAATTACTCTCCTTTGTACTTTCCCAAATGATCCTGATTTGTCCTAAGTTGTAGAAACTATAACTGAATAGAGATATTTAATATACCTATTATAATCACTGACTAAAATTCTACTATACCCTAATCTTTCCTATGTATGTTTATATTTTCTTTACTTTTTACTGACTAGAAAACAATTAATATTGATAACTCAAACTCAGTGCACTGCTTCTAGATACTATGTCGCCAGATTTTTGTTTGTTTTTTTTCTTTCTCGCATCTTCTGCTGTTAATTTGTAGGAACCCAAAGTATGTCTAAAAACTATCAAATTCATTTTCAATTTAAATTCTTTTTTATGAGCAACAAGAATGTTTTCTATTCTGTGGTTATTTAAACACTCATAACGAACGCTTACCATTGAAAATTTCTAATAAAAATTTAAGTCAATGATAGTTTTATATAGATGTCAACTGAGATGTCTATTTGAACATTTTACTATAATAATAAATGTAAGGGGCAGACCATCTTCTACCCCTCATTATTCAGTTATTACATCACTTCTTAGATACCTATTGTGCTTAGCACAGAGCATATGAGACAAAAACCAAATTCTGTAATTGTAATGCTTTGTTTAATTTATAAAATACCAAAAATAGCTCAGTGATACTAGCTTAGCTGAAGAAAAACTTTAGATTTAGCAGAGTTTATTTGAGCAAAGAAGGATTTGTAAACTAGGCAGGATTCAAAAGAAGGAAAGGTTCAGAGAACTCCATCCAACATTTGCAGGCAGTATTTATAGACAGAAAAAGGAAGTAACATACAGAAACAGCTTGATTGGTTATAGCTCAACATTTGCCTTATATAGACATGGTCTAATTAGTTTCAGCCTGTTAGGCTGAAGCTCAGCTGCTGTCATTGGTTGGGACTCAGATACTTGTTACAAGAATATACTCTTATTTAGCTTGCGGGTTGTTTACATGCTAAGTTAGGTTGCAGTTTACTCAGCATGCAGGGAGATTTAGGCCAAACTTAATTAATTTAGAAATCATCCCCTTTTAATCGACCTTTGATTTTTAAGAGAGTGACCAAAACCTTGGACATTGACGCTATTCTTTGTCAATATCGTAATGGGCTTGTTTTGTCTCAGTCTCAGAATTCACAATTTGCAATGTCAGATCAGTTGAATGTTTCGTTATATTTTCTTTGTGTTCTCATTATTTATGCCTCATATTTATAAGTTTTCATATTTATGACAGTGAGACCATTTGACGTATAGTGATTTGCTGCATACAATCATTTATGACTTCCGAGAGGATACAGCTCACTAGGGAGACCATTATGATGTATATCAGGAGGGTAACATTAAGAGATTAAAGTATATGCTTTAACAGAAGTCCCCATGAATGGAACCAATCAAAATCAAATATATCACAAATGAGCCAGAAGAGGAATCTACTTGCTTTAACCAAGTAGCTTGTTTGTTGATTTCTTGCAACCAAGTTTTACTATACCAGATGCATTTATCCAAGTGTAGCAGAAGGTGTTAGCTATCACATGCACTCCCATCCATTCGACCAGCAGATAGTCCAAAGCAATCATGTTATCTAAAACAACTTTAACAAGAGAATTCTAAAAAATTTGCTGAGCAACCATAGCCTTTTCAGTAGAGTCTGCTTTAGTAGTTGATGTTTGAAACAGACTTCTAATCACAAACTCACTTACATTTATGCCAAGCCAGCGAAGGAACGTTCTACCAAAAGATGCCCATTTAGAGGGATTTTTTCCCCTGCCGGCAGATTTCTGTTTATTCCATAGTGCAAATTAAGAGATGTAGATCAGTGTTTAGTTTCCAACTGGTTATAGAGTGACAGTGGTACTGTTAGAATTCCTAATCCATATTGGCTGACATTTATGCAAAGCTAGTGAAAGAACATTCTACCAAAAGATACCCATTTAAACAGATTATGCCTGCTGGCAGATTCCTCTTTATTCCATAGTGCAAATTAAGAGATGCAGATCAATGTTTAGTTTTCAATTGGTTGTGGAGTGACAGTGGTATTTTTGGAATTCCTAATTCACATTGACTCCTTATTTTTCACTTATCGAGATATAGAATTGCCCACACATATGGTAGCTTGTTAAATTCTGCACATATAAAAATATACCCTAGAGGGGCACAACAGACAGTTCCCTGTGGGATGCCTTGTGCATTAGGAGTCACCAGTAGAGAAGTACTAGTGATATTTATCCAAGACTCCGTTATCGCATCATTGCATGGTTGGAGGCTACCAGCAATTAAAGGATTATAATTCATAGTTTCATATAATTTTTATATAACATTCATAATTTCAAGAAGTATGTTTTATCTCATAGTACAATTTGTCAGTGTGGCATAGAACCTATTTATTCATGGTCCCAAATTTCTTTTGTCTCTCTGTAATAAGAAAGTATAGAGGAGGCAAAATTTTACCTCTATTCTCTTAGGTATTTTTGGCTAGGCCTGAGAATTAAATTGTTGTTTGTAAAGATTTCCATCCTCTTCAACTTTTTAGTCTTGTTAATCACAATGTTAAAATTTTCTGGCATAAGGTAGACATCTTTCACATGGAAGTTTTATCTTGTTTATATCTATTTAACTTACTTGTTTTTGAAAATTATGCTTAGATTGCTCATGAAGATGAGACATTAACCAGCTAGACATAATATTATTTTTCTCACTGATACATTTTGTAATATACAGATAACATAGATTTATTTTACTAGTAAACCTAGGTGAGAAAAGTCTACATTATGTTTGAAGATATGTCTGTTTTAATTAAGTGAACAATATTCTTATTTCCTAAAGATGGCCCAAGTCACATGAATTAAAAAAACACTTGGGTTAGCTCTTATTTTTCTGAAAGAATACTTAATTTATGTAAGCACTTATTTTTCCTTAAGCCTATTAAATAGAGCTTCTTTATAACTTAATTTTGGCAAAATCATAATTATATAAAAAAAAAATCACACATATATAGCCTACATACCGACATATATAAACACATGGACAGAAATAGATCTTAGAGCTTTCATTCTAAAATCGTAGCTATGCGCCAGGTACAATAAGACAAGAATTTTGTATGTCTGGACTCAGCATGTATATTTAGAATGTTGCCTTATAGTCTAGGACTTATTCATCCTTTTTGTTTGTTTGTTTGTTTCCAAGATTGAATGACAGACCAATTAGTAGTTGTTTTTTTTTTTTTTTCCCACCCCAAGAAAGAGGTTTGGAACTTAGCAAAGATCAACAAGACAATAAGAAAGAGGTAAACAGAGTTGGTAGAGTATATAGTCAGCAGGGGTTTGAGAATCGGGGTTTCAGTTGCCTGAGAGGTTCTCATGGGAAAAACAGTATCAAATAGAGAAAACACAAAGGACTAAATCTTAAAAATGTTTTTCTGAAAATGGTCCAAATGTCAATTAGACAGATTCGGACACAGGGAACATTTGGACTTGATTTGAGACACCCAATACAAAAATATTTTTGTTTTTCTCTGAGATATTGGTTGAAGTCTTTGGTTGCTTTCTCAAGTGAAGAAAAAGTCCAGGCCAAAAGGAGTGGGTCTATTAGACAGCTGGTATAAAAGTGGACAATATCTTTTCTAATGGTTTGGCTGTTTACAATAAAGGTGAATATTTCGTGGCAAAAGCTTTTTTTTTTTTTTATTAGTTTGAAATGCCTCAACTTGAGTTTATAAACATGTACAAATAGGTCTCTTGATACCTGTAGTGCTTGTAGCTACAAAAACATGTACCTGTTTGTGTTTGGTAAGGAGTTTCCTCACTGTGGTCTCTGTAATTGTAAGTTACTTTTAATAAGGTGCACACATTTCTCCAGGAAAGCATAGATATGGGTCCAAATGGAGGAGTTCTAACCCCCTTGGATCCAGATAAGCCCATGATTCAACATCTTTTGGTAACTTTATCTACCTACTAAACTATGTCCAGTTTCTGTCTGACACAATCAGATACCCGAGGCCTCCCTAAAGAACCTAGTCCAGTTTCTGTCATGTCTTCCAAATCCAGTCTGGATCAAAAATACTCAAATTAACTCAAAGAGCTCAAAACACAAGTTCACAAAGTTCGAATCTGAAAGGGAATTCACTCATGGCCCTGGCTGATGCAAGAGAGCACTGGGCACAATGGGCTTAGCAGGTATTTTTGCTTGGTTATTTGGTGTCCATGGGGTCACTGAAGGTCTACTTTGGATCTCACTTCTAGAGGCTAAACTGTTAAAAAAAAATTAGACAAATTAAATTTAGCAGAGTTTATTTGAACAAAGAATGTTTGTGAATCAGGCAGGATTCAGAACCTAGAAAGGTTTAGAGAGCTTAACTGAGAAATATTGGCAGGCAGTACTTATAGACTGGAAATAATATACTGAAACAGCTTGATTGGTACTAGCTTGGCATTTGCCTTACAGGAACACGAGCTAATTAGTTGCTAGCCTGTGATTTCTTAAAGCTCAGCTGCTGTGATTGGCTGAGACTTAGCTACTTGTTACAAGAATATACTCTAAGTTTGTTTGCATACTAAGTTGCAATTAGCTACATATGAATGTACCTTTGAGCTAAATTAAATTTATTTCATACTCCTATCTATATGCATTTCAAAATAAAAATTGTGTGATTAATTTTTCTTTCAAACCAACGTAAAATGCGGATAAAGAAAAGAGACCAATAGAAGTTATTATTGAAACATGAATGTCACACTTGTATGACATGAGCCACGTTCATGTGTGACATGAAAGCTCTATGATGCAGAGAAGCATTATATATTGAGGGATAATACTTATAAAATAATTGTTCTTAGACTGATTTTCTTGCTGCTTATCACTATCAGTATTTATCAATGTGTGATACTCAAGCCACAGTATTATGACCTACTAAGTGGCTGTTTGGTGCTGCCAGAGGAAAAATGATGGTTTAATTTTCCACATATATATCTCTTAGATTCAGAAGAAAATTTTATTATGATTCTCTTGGATATTTCTTACACTCTTCAAAATACACTTTGAAAGTTTGTGTATTTGCTAAAAGGACTACACATAGATAGTAGCAGAGAATTCTGGAGAGAGTTTTTGTATAAATTCTGCCCAGCCACTGACTTATCCCTGAAATCCCTAAAGATGGAATAAATACCAAGTGTAGTGATGGAGAACAAGGGACGGAAGACAGAAAGAACTGAATAAATATTTCAACTGTTGCCTACAACAAGGAAAACATTTTATAATGTTTTATTATTGTATAATATTTATTATTATATAGTATCTCTACCTATCTCTAATATATATTTTTGCTTAAGAAACTATTTTGTCCAATACCAGTATAGCCACACCAGTTTTCTCATGCTTACTTTTTACATGATATACCTTTTTCCATCCTTTAACTTTAACGGTATTTGTACCTTTAAATCAAAAGTGTGATTCCTGTAGACAGATTGGTATACTATACCAATCTTTATTGTAATTCCCCAAATCTTTTGCTTTTCTTAATCCCATCTGATAACGTCTGCCTTCTGACTGAATTGTTTAAATCAGCAGTCTCCAACCTTTTTGGCACCAGGGGTTGGTTTCATGGAAGACCATTTTTCCACAGACCAGGGTTGAAGGGATGGTTTGGGGATGATTCAAGTGCATTACATTTTTTGTGCCCTTTATTTCTACTATTATTACATCATCACTCACCACTCACTGATAGGGTTTTGATATGAGTCTGTAAGCAATTGATTTTTATGGTCCCTGTGCAGTCAAACCTCTTTGCTAATGATAATCTGTATTTGCAGCCACTCCCCAGCACTAGCATCACCACCTGAGCTCCACCTCAGACCATCAGGCATTAGATTCTCATAAGGAGCGCACAACCTAGATCCCTCGCATGCACAGTTTACTGCAGGGTTCGCGCCCCTTTGAGAATCTAATGCTACCGCTGGTCTGACAAGCGGTGAAGCTCAGGCAGTGATGCGAATGATGAGGAGTGGCTGTAAATTCAGATGGAGCTTCACTAGCTCACCTGCTCCTCACACCTGCTGTGTGACCCAGTTCCTAACAAGCCATGGACCAGTATCTGTCTGTGGCCCAGGGGTTTGGGAACACAGGTTTAAACCATTCATATTTAACGTTATTATTAATATAGTTGGATTTATGCCTTCCATTTTACTTTATCTTTTTCTACATGTCTCATGGCTTTTTGTTCCTCTATTCCTCTTTTATTGTTTTCTTTTGCATTCATTGAATATTTTTATAATAAGATTTAAATTTTAAAAATATTTTTATTTATTTTTGAGTTCTTAGTAGATACTCTAGGGCTTACCTTATAAATCTTAACTTTTTAGAATCTACTTCCAGATTTCTAATAAGTTAATTCCAGTGAGATACAGAAATATTATTTCTAAATAGCGCTATTCCCTCTTCCTCATTTTTCTACTACTATTGCTATGAATATGACATCTTATTTGTTACAAACCTGAAAGCATATTCATATAATTATTACTTTTAAATAATTTTATGTCTTTTAAAAAGACTGAGGGAATAAAGAAGTTTAAGTATATGTTTCTGATTTTGTCATATTAACCTTGTTATTTACTATTTCTTATTGTCTTCATTTTCTCTTGTGAATTTATGTTACCATCTGGCTTAATATCCTTGCTTCACTTTAGCTCTGCTCTACTCCCACATATACATGGTGTTATTATCAAATACATTATCTTTCTATATGTTATAAGCCCACTACTATTTTTTGAATGTATCCCCTTCAAAGTTCAAGTATCTTCATTGTAGTGGTATAAGATGTAGGACCTCTTGGGAAGTGACTAAGTCACAAGAACTCCACACTCATGAATGGATTAGTGCCTTATAAAATACTGCAAGGAACTAGTTTGGACCCTTTTTGCTCTCAGATATTTTGTATCTTGTGAGGACACAGTGTTTGTCCCCTCCATAGGATGCAGTAACCAAGCACTATCTGGTAAGAAGAGAGATTAGGTCCTCATTAGACACTGAGCCAGCTAGTGCCTTGATCTTGGACTTCCCATCCTCCAAAACCGTGAGAAATAAATTTCTATTGTTTATAAATTGCCAAATCTGTGGTATTTTGCAATAGCAATACAAATAATCTAAAGTACCATAAAATTATATAAATATTGTTTTATTCAGTGCTTTTAAATCAATGAAGATAAGTAAGGAGAAGAAGTATGCTATTATATTTTCTTTGTAATTACAGAATTGCCACTACCAGGGCTCATCTTTTATTTAAGTGGATTTGAAGTATTGTCTGGGGTCACTTGCTTTCAACCTGACGAAATGCCTTTAGTATTTTTTCCAAGGTATATCTATTAGCAACAAAGTTTCTGTTTTATTTTTCAGGAAAGTCTGTGTTTCACCATAACTATGCAAAGATAATTTGACTTGCAATGGGATTTTTGGTTGACAAGTTCATTTTTTGGAGCACTTTTAATACATTGTTATACTGCCTTCTGGCCTCCATTATTTCTGATGAGAACTCAATTTTAAAATTTTGGAGGGAATTCTTATTTGTTGAGTCATTTATATTCTCATTTTCTTTTGACGTTTTCACTATGATAGGTCTGAATGTATAATGCTTTTCATTTATTCTACTTGGAGTTCATTAACCTTCTTGGATATATGGATTACTGCTTTTTTTTTTTTTTTTTTTTTTTAGACAGAGTTTCACTCTGTTGCCCGGGCTAGAGTGCCATGGTGTCAGCCTAGCTCACAGCAACCTCAAACTCCTGGGCTCAAGCAATCCTCCTGCCTCAGCCTCCCGAGTAGCTGGGACTACAGACATGCGCCACCATGTCCGGATAATTTTTTATATATATATTTTTAGTTGTCCTGCTAATTTATTTCTATTTTTAGTAGAGATGGGGTCTCGCTCTTGCTCAGGCTGGTCTCAAACTCCTGAGCTCAAACGATCCTCCTGTCTCGGCCTCCCGGAGTGCCAGCATTACAGGCGTGAGCCACTGCGTCCGGCCGGATTACTGCTTTTTATAAAAGAAAATTTCCGGCATTATTTCTGTGAATTTATTTTCTACCTCTTTCTCTCTTTCCTTATCCCTTCATATTCCCTTTTGCATATGTTGGTATGCTAAAGAATATCCCACATATCTCTGTTTATTTTTTGTTATTCTTTTTTCTCCGTATGATTCATATTGCATAATCTGTGTTGTCCTATCTTCAGATTTGCCGATTCTTTCTTTTACTAGTTCAAAGCTATGAAGCCCTTGTAGTAAAATGTTCATTTTAGTCACTGTACTTTTCAACTCCAGAATGGAGTACTACTCAGCCACAAAAAACAATGGTGATCTAGCACTTCTTTTATTTTCCTGGGTAGAGCTGGAGCCCATTCTACTAAGTGAAGTATCCCAAGAATGGAAAAACAAGCACCACATGTACTAACCATCAAATTGGTATTCATTGATCAACATTTATGTGCACATATGGTAGTAACATTCATTCGGTGTCTGGCAGGTGGGTAGGGGGAGGAGGAGTTGGGTATATTCACACCTAATGGGTGCAGTGCCCACCATCTGAGGGATGGACACACTTGAAGCTCTGACTCAGGTGAGGCAAAGGCAATATATGTAATCTAAACATTTGTACCCCCATAATATGGTATGGGGGTACAAACAAAAAATAAATAAAATAAAATAATTAAATATGTATATTGATATTTTCTTTTTGATGAGACATTATCACAATATTTCACTTCTTTGAGCATGATTTCCTTAAGTTCTTTGAACATACTTACAATAGATGCTTTGAAATTTTTTCTTTTAATCATACCTTCTGGGCCCTTTCAAAGGCAATTTCTATTGTCTGCTTTTTATTTACATGGGTCACACTTTCCTGTTTCTTTGCAAGTTTCATAATTTTTGTTGAAACTTCAATATTTTAGATAATATGTTATAGTAACTTCCTTCCTTAACTTTTGGGATTGTTTTTGGTGTTGTGAGCTTGTTTTTGTTTTGTTTAGTGACTTGGTCAAGACTATCTTCATGAAGTCTGCTTCCCACACTATATGAAGCTGCTGATATTACCCCACTATATATCCCTGGGCATGTACACAGTCATTTTGAGATGGCAGTGGGTTTAGTAGGGCTGTCTTTGATAGTCTCTTTCCCTGATCTCCCTGTAAATCTATCTATCTACCCCAGCTGTTAGGCTCCACTACTTACCAACTGATAGTTCTTTCTTGTTCAACAACAACCTGGGTCCAAAATTGCTCCACAGTCTGATCCAATGTTATTTTATCCATTTTGTGAAGTTGGTCTTTGATGCCATTCTTTAAGGGATGTGCCAACACCAAGCGGGCTTTTCTTAGCTGCGTCTTTCCCTGATTCTGGTAAATTTCTAGTCAGTCTTTGATTTAGCTTTTTGTTTTTATGGAACTACTGACCTCCTTTTAATTGCTTATTACCATCATTTCCATTGTTTTACCCTAAACTTCCCCATATTCTGCTACAAATAAAGTCAATTATTGGGGAGAACTTCAGCAGTCTCTGTTTTGAGTAATCTGCTTGGGCTGCCAAAAAATAAATAAATAAATAAAGATACCACAGATTGAGTATTAAAAAAAAAGAAACTGAAATTTATTCCTTGCTGTTCTGGAGGCTGAGAAGTCCAATATCAAGGTACCTCCTAACTCAGGTCCTGGTGAGGGAAGATGTCCTTGCTGATATCTTTCTTCTTGCTGTGTCCTCACAAGTCAGAGAGGGAGGGAGAGAGAGAGAGAGAGAGAGTGCTCTGTTGTTTTTTACTCTTCTTGTGAGGTCACCAGCCTTATTGGCGTAGGGCCCCACCCTTATAACCTCATTTAACTTTTATCACATCCTCACAGGCCCTATCTCCAAATACAGTCACATGGAGAGTTAAGATTTCAACATATAAATTTGGGGGGAGAGACATAAACATTCAGTCCTTAATGCTATTCTTACAGCCTGACTCTCTCACTGGGCAAAATCTCTGAGCCACTACTCAAGAGCTGGGGTGGAAACAGTGACCCAATTCTCATGGGTTGCTTTATAAGCAGAGTGTTAAGTGGGAACTGTACCTTCTGTTCATCTCAGTTTGCATCTTCCTGCATGGAAACACTGCCTTACTGGAAAATATGGGTGTTAGTGCGTGGAGGTCTTAATATTAATACTACAACTTGCTCCATTTGGAATAGAGTTTATGCTATTAGTGGAGGTAGAAAATCTAGACCTCTTGGATGCTCTTGCCTGACAGTTGCAATAGCAACTCTTCAACATGGAGCTAGGGCGATGAGAATTTCTGGCAGCCTGCTTTTCCTGAGTAGAAACAGTAGCCTTAGTCTGGGAGCTAGAGATAGAAGAAGATCGGTATTACTGCATGTATCTTCCCAATATAGGGCTGCCATCAGTTAAAGCTGATAGAGGATTGGAAAGGAGTGGATCATCACTCAAATACCATAGACCAGCATGGGCACTTGGCCAGGTGCAGTGGCTCATGCCTATAGTCTTAGAAGTTTGGAAGGCTGGAGTGGATAGATTGCTTGAAGCTAGCAGTATGAAAGCAGTCTGAGCAATGATGAGACTCCTCTTTACCAAAAAAAAAAAATTAGCCAGGCACGATGTAATGAACCTGCAGTTCCAGCTATTAGAGAGATAGAGGTGGGAGGATTACGTGAGCCCAGTTGTTAAAGGTTGCAATGAGTCGAGCTACAGTGGTGCCACTGTACTCTAACCTGGGTGACAGAGTGAGACTCTGTCTCAAAAAAAAAAAAAAAAATATATATTTCTTAAAAAAATAAAAACCTTTTACCCAATTTTCTGCATGACCTTAGGACATCATTCCAGAAGTTAAGTTTGCATTAACATTTGAAATGTGATATTACTTCATGAAATTGGGAGTACCATTTCCATGAAAAGAGGGTTTTTTTTTTCTTTAAGAGGTGTATCTCGTGTGTATGCTCATTATCTTGAATAACTTTAGCCTATCTCTTCCACAATAACATTTCAGAATATATAATTTTAAAAATAAATTATCATAATCTTTAAATGAAAAATATGGTTTTATTGGCAATAAATGTAAATTTTAAATTTCCAAATACTTGATTATTTGCCCACTTATTAGGAAAAGAAATAGATTATGTATTAATACCAATATGGTAAAGCTTTATCCAAGCAATATAGAAGATTACGAAGGAATTATTTCTAGAAACAAATTAATAAAAAAGAAATGATGATGTATTTGACTTTATTTTCTCCAAACAAAAATAATCAAGCCTAGTATTTGAATGTTGTGCATGTTTAACTTATATATAATGAAATATGAAAGTTTATTCAGAGAAAATTAACTTTCCATTATATGTAACCATGTTTAAATTGACTATCCAAAACAGAGAGAGCTACAGAACATTTATATCATTTTGATAGTAATATAATCTTTTTTAGATATGGTATATTTATTATTTAAATTTTTTTCCCCACAATCTCTGGCTCACAGATACCTGACAATCATTATCTATTCTGAGAATGATGAAATATTGAAAGACATTGATGTATAGCCTCTCAAATTTAATATAAATTAAGCTTTGGAAATGTTGCTAAATATATATAGGTATACCTCAAAGATATGCTCGGTTTGGTACCAGATCTCCACAATAAAGTAAATATTGCAATAAAGAGCATACTGCAATAAAGCAAGGCAGAAAAATTTTCACTCTCGTAGAGCAGAAGATGTGATGTTCACACTATACTATAGTCTGTTAAGTGTGCAATAGTGTTATGTCTTAATAAACCATGTACATAATTTACTTAAAAATATTTCATTGCTAAAAAATGCTAACAATCAACTAAACTTTTAGCAAGTCACAATAAGCTTTTTGCTCATGGAGGGTCTTGCTTTGATGTTGTTGGCTGCTGACTGACCCTGGTGGTTGGTGGTTGTTGTTTGCTGAAGGTAGAGTGGCTGTGACAATTTCTTAAAATAAGTAAGCAATGCCATTTGATAGCATTTTACCCAATGTAGAACTTCTTTCAAAATTGAGTCAATCTTTCAAATCCTGCTGCTGCTTTATCAAGTAAGTTTAATTAATATTCTAAATCATTTGTTGTTATATCAACAATGTTCAGAGCATTTTCACCAGGAGTAGATTCCATCTTAAGAAACCATTTTCTTTGTTCATTCATAAGAAGCAACTCCTTATCCAATCATTTTATCATGAGATGGCAACAATTCAGTCATGTCTTCAAGCTGCACTTCTAGTTGTCTTGCAATTTTTACCACATCTGTAATGAGTTCCTCCACTGAAGTCTTGAACCCCTCAAAGTCATCCATGAGAATTGGAATGAACTTCTTCTGAACTCCTGATAATCTTCATATTTTTACCTTTTACCATGATCTTAATGACACCTAGAATAGTGAATGCGTTCCAGAAGGTTTTCAATTTACTTTACCCAGATTCATCAGAAGTAGATTCATCAGAAGTATCACTACTCATGGCAACTATAGCCGTATGAAATGTATTTATTAAATAAGATAACCTGTAGTCAAAACTACTCCTTAATTCATGGGCTGCAAAAGGATGTTGTGTTAGCAGGCCTGTAAACAACATTAATTTCCTTGTAAATCTCCATCGGAGTTCTTGGGTGACAACACGTATTGTCAATGAACAGTAACCTTTTGAAAGAATTTTTTTTTTTTTCCCTGAGCAGTAGCTCTCAACAAAGGACTTAAAATATTCACTATATTATGCTATAAACAGATGTGCTGTCATCTAGGCTTTGCTGTTTTTATTGATAGAACAAAAGCAGAGTAGACTTAGCATAATTCTTAAAGGGTCTAGAATTTTTAGAATGGTAAATGAACATTGCCTTCAATTTAAAGACACCAGTTGCATTAGCCCCTAACAAGAGAATCAGCCTGTCATTTGAAGCTTTGAAGCATTGACTTCTCTTTTCTAGCTATGCAAGTTCTAGGTGACATCTTCTTCTACATAAGTATATTTTACCTACATTAAAAGTCTGTTGTTCAGTGTAACCATTTTCATCAATAATATTAGCTAAATAACTTGCTGTAGCTTCTACATCAGCACTTACTTCTTCACTTTTTACTTTTATGTTATGAAAATGGCTTCTTTCTTTAAACCTCATTAACCAATCTTGGCTATCTTCAAACTTTTCTTCTACAGCTTCCTTAAATCTATTAGCCTTCATAGAATTGAAGAAAATTAGGGCTTTTCTTTGGATTAGGCGTTGGATAAAAGGAATGCTCTAGCTGGTTTGATCTTCCATAAAGACCACCAAAACTTTCTCCATATCAGTAATAAAGTGGTTGAACTTTCTTATCATTCACGTGTTCACTGGAATATTACTTTTAATTTCCTTTAATGACTTTTTTTTCTTTTTTTGCATTCATAACCTGGCTAACTGGTGCAAGAGGCCTAGCTTTGGTGTGTCTTGGGTTTTGACATGCCTTCCTCAATAAGCTTAATCATTTCTAGCTTTTGATTGAAAGTGCAAGATGTGTGACTCTTGCCTTCACTTGAATATTTAGAGACCATAGTAGGGTTATTAACTAGCCTAATTTTAATATTATTGTGTCTCAGGAGATAGGGATGCCTGAGGAGATGGACAGAGACAGGGGAACAACCAATTAGTGGAGCAGTCAGAATACATGCAATATTAAGTATGTATGATTAAGTTTGTTGTCTTATATGGACAGGGTTCTTGGCACCCCAAACTAATTACAATTGAAACATCAACAATCACTGATCACACATCATGACAGATACATTAATAATGAAAAAGTTTGAAATATTATGGGAATTACAAAATGTGACACAGAGACATGAAGTGAGCACATGCTGTTGGAAATATGGTGCCAACAGTTTTGCTTGATGCAGTGTTGCCACAAACTTTCAACTAAAAATATATATTCATGAAATACATTAAAGCGAAGCACAATAATACAAGGTATGCTTATACAGAAGGTTTATTTATGTGTTGTTTGTTTTTAATGCTATATTTTTGATAATGCTTTTCTTACAATGGGAATTTTACTTAGAAGCTAATCTTTTTTGTCTTTGCCTGTGTTAGTGAGAGGGTGTTAGTGAAATGGTTAATGGTGTGGAGGCAGAAGTAATATCTTTATAAATCTTTTTATTTAATTTTAGAGAAAGATTTAAAGTTGCTAAGTTTATTTAGAACCGACAGTGAAAATTACAGTGGCCAGGTGAGAACACGGTCAGATATGTGGTGGATGACAAACAAATTTAAAAAGAAAAAAAAAAAAAAAGAAGAAAAAAGGTTTTTAAAAATTGAGGTGGTTGAGTATTAAAAGAAAAAAGAGTGTAGATTATGCATTAACTTAAGAGCAGAAAAATTTCAGAAAAGTGGAGTAAGTAGAAATATTTTTATTGATGAATTAATATTAACAAATCTAAAAAATTAAACAACAATTGGACATATCTATTCTGAGTAGGCTCATTTACTGGTCATCGTGGAATACACAATAATGGAAATAATATGTGTTTTCCTTTGTTGAAAATCTACCAGTTCATGTTCTATGTTGATGAATTGTTTTACTGTTATTTGCACCTATTAGAACTGACTTTAGTTATTATTTTAAAATTCACTCTTTTCCTTTGGTTAGATACCCCGTAGTGGGATTTCTTGATCAAATATTAAGTCTATATTTATTTCTTTGAGGAATATCCATACTGTTTTCCATAGAGGTTGTACTAATTTGCAGTCCTAGCAACAGTATATGAGCGTTCCTTTCTCTCTGCACCCATGCCCACATCTATTGTTTTTGACTTTGTAAGAGCCATTGTGAGAGGGATAAGATGATATCTAAGTGTGATTTTAATTTGTATGTCCCTGATGATTAGTGATGTTAAACATTTTTTCTTATGCTTGTTGGCCATTTTTCTACCTTCTTTTGAAAATTCTCTGTTCATGTCTTTTGACCACTTTATAATGAGATTTTTTTTCTTACTGATTTATTTGAGTTATTTGTAGATTCTGGTTATTAGCCCTTTATTGGATGTATAGTTTGAAAATATTTTCTCCCAATCTGTAGGTTGTATATTTGCTTTGTTGATTATTTCTTTTGCTGTGCGGAAGCTTTTTAAATTTAATCAAGTCCCATTTATTTATTGTTTTTGTTGCTATAATTGCTTTTGGGGTCTTAGCCAGAGATTCTTTGCCTAGGCCAATGTCTTTTGCAGCAGTTTGGAACTGGACACCATTGTCCTCAGTATCCCAAGATTGGAAAAACAAACACCCCATGTACTCTCTAATAATTTGGAACTAATTGATGGGCACACATGGGCATAGAGAGAAGGAAAAGTCATTAGAAATCAAGAAAGGAGGCGGGGAGGAGGGAAGGGGTAAAATCATGCCTAAAAAGCACAATGAACACTATCCAGGTGATGGACACATTAATAGCCCTGGCTTAAGCATCAGAAAAGCTATTCAAGTAACACAAATATTTGTACCCCATTAATATTTTGAAATAAAAACATGAAAAAAATTTCAACTTTAATATTATAGTACCTTATCAGATACTTTCTTCCATTACTATGAATTTTAAAGTCATGACATAATTACATCACTTTTTTATCAAAGTACATAAAAAGTCATTTGATAAATAGAAAAATATTCAAATTTTATCATATAAGGAAATCTCAAGATACTGTATAAGTCCCTTTATTTTATTGAACAGGAACACAAAATATTAAAGATGAAGCATATGAGTTTGGAAAATTTATCATTAGTATTCAACTATATTTATTTTAACTGTTAAATTCAATAAGATTTTAGACTATATCTGCCGATGAAGAATAATGTCTTAAGAGTTGCCAAACATAAGACACATATGGGCTGAAAATAGTTTTAGGGTCTTGTAAAACGTCTTCTCTAAAGTTTATGAATGGAAGACCTATTTTCCTATTGGTGATTTATTGCTAAAAAATTGTGTCACCTATTTAAAAGTTATTCTTCAACATAATAAATGCTGTCATTTTATGTAGCACAGTTGCATGTAAATGACAACTCTGACCAATAAAGTTAAACTATTTTAATAAAAAGTAGGTAAAGCTTCTATTAAAAGTCAATTATAAAGGGGCCTTTCATATCTTCAGTTAGCTAAATGTTTAATAGATAAATACATTACAATATATATGTTAAGAATATTTAGAGAAAGTGCTATGATATAGAACATACTATAAGGAAAACTAGAAAGATAATATATATTTTAAAGAAATCATTTTGTTTATAAAACAGAATATTACTGTTATGAAAATTATACAATATCCTAAGAAATTCATATACATGTTCCAAGTAATAACAAAACAAAAGTTGGCAGTTGAGACCAAGTGAGAAAAAGTATGGAATATGTATGAAGTTTTATAAACATGGTATTTATGTGTTTTCAATGACAATGTGTACTCTCACTAAAGTACTAGGTTACTTTTGTTGGTTTTTAATCTTACAGCTGAAATACCTTTAAACATACAAATCAATCAACAATCCTCCTCAAAATATCTAAAATTTAGTTGACAGATAACCCCCATGAACACATAAATATGGCTGTAAATGGAAAAATTATGAAATTTGTATAATTCTCCCCCAAATATGTAATGGTAGGAAAATTTCTGATGTGAAAACTTCAGCTGAAAAAAATACAGTTTTTTATAAAATCTAAAATTTTAATATATTATAGAAATGTGACCTATATCTCAAGAAATGCCATTTTTTAAAATGCCACATTATTTATACACATCACAGTTTTACAAGAAACAAACAAAATGTGTCGAAAAATCATAAGTATCGAGACGTTAAAATAAAAAATGAACACTTTAAGCAAATATCTGTTGTATTATTATAAGTTTTACACATCAAAATCACAGTTGCTTTTTATATAGCCCTAATATTTTCCAACTTTTCCAAATGACTGAAAAATCACAATTTGTTAAAAATGAGCAAAACTTGTATGTATGCACAATGTAATTCCTAATCATTATACAATACATTCAGAAAATTTGCTCCAATAAGTTATACATAAGCAAGAAACTGTTAGTAACAAGAAACAAATTCATCAATGTTAAATACAATGTTTCAGAATACTCTCTGAAAATATATGAAAAAGATTAATAGTGTGTCTCCTCCTAAACAACTCATTTAACAAAAATCTCTTCATTAGATAATTTATTGACAAAAGAATTGTATAGTTTCACAAAACGGATCTTCGGTATTCCTGAATAACAATCTTTGCTGTTTGTGGCAAGTACACAAAATTATTCCAAAGAATTGTTACTCTTTATTGCCTTTATATAGTTTCTTCTACCAAGTCACAATCAGATTGTAACCCTTTATATTTTGCCAGGACCTTAGGATAATTTTCTCATTTGAATCATTATTCAAAATCTGATGTCTATTCATAATTTTGATAAATTGGTGATAATTTAAAATATAAAAACAATTAATAATTACACTCATATATATTTTTTAAAAAATAATAGTAATTAATTATCTAGATAATATAAGAGACAGGAGTAATTAATAGATCTCAAAAAAATGAGATTACCAAAATCTAGGGGAAAATTAACAGTTTGCTCAGGAGGTCCAAAAGCTACTTTCAGGAATAAGAATCCCAGTTTTGAATGTAACAGTGAAGTATCTTATGTGCTCACATATATACCCACACACACATATGCACAAGGACACGTATATACATACAACTATATACATATATACACATAAATCAAATTATATATTTGTGTGTTTGTGTATATATAAATACCTTCCGATGGTGATGTTTATTTAGCTTACCTCATCTCCTCCACCATACCATAGTCCAAACTTTCTGCATGACTGTCACAGCATACTCATAGTTCTATTTGTATCTACTATGCCTCATAATTGGAATGTCAATTTCCCATATGTGTCAGCTTATCTACTGTTAAAACTTCACACACACACACAAGGGAATATTATTCACCTTTAAAAATAAGGAAATCCTGCCAAATACAATAGCATAAATAAACCTGGAGGACATTCTTCTAACTAAAATAAGTCAGTCCCAGAAGGACAAATAATGCATGAGTTCACTTATGCGAAGCATCTGGCCAGGAGCGGTGGTTTACGCCTGTAATCCTAGCTCTCTGAGAGGCCAAGGAGGGAGAATAGCTTGAGCTCAGGGGTTCCACACCAGCCTGAGCAACAGTGAGACCCCGCCTCTACCAAAGAGAAAAGAAAAAGAAACAAAATACACAAAACAACAAAACCCAGCCGGGCGTTGCGGCACTTGCCTGTAGTCCCAACTACCCAAGAGGCTGAGGCAGAAGGATATCTTACAGCCCAGGAGTTGGAGCTTGTGGTGAGCTACAACGACGTGACTGCATTCTACCCAGGGACACTGAGTGACACTCTGTCTCAACAAAAAAGAAAGGAAAAAAACAAAGCAATGAAGCATCTGATATAGTCAAACTCACAGAAACAAAGAGTAAGATGGAAGTTTCCAGAGGATCGGGCAGGGGGAATGGAGAGTTGCTGTTCAATAGGTAAAGTTTCAATTTTACAAGATGAATAAGTCCTAAAGATCTGCTGTACAGGAGTGTGCATATAATTACAGTGCCGTAGTATGTGTGAGGTGAATAGCGAGGGATTCTACGTCTCCTAGGGATGAAAGTGGGTGCCTTGCATTGGTGCTGCGTCAAGGAATCGCCCCACCTGGGAAGAAGGACAAGGCCCTTGGCTTGGTGCTGCCCCACCTTAATCCTGTCCGGAGGGACTGCCATGCCTGGGGGAGGAGGAAAGGCCCTACCAATCTACCAATCAGAACTTAGCACACCAACTGCAAAAGAATGCAGGGGCTTCTCTAGCCCACAGGCCAAGTGGCATAGGTACAATAGAGTCTGGAAGGTGACTTAGGACGACCTAAGGCTAATTATCATGTCATTAGCTTAAATGTATGTCGCGGTCCCCCCTACAGTGGGCTTTTAGAGAGACTCATGGGAAATCCCCATGTGCAGTAGGACTCAGATCATATAACTCCCAACTGTCCATCAAAGTAGTTCCATGATGATGTCTGAACCATGGGGAGGTCCCTATCTGGACACTACAAAACAAGACACAGACCATAACCAAGGTCTCTTTTGCTATGACAAGGGGTCTGATCATCATTTGTGGCATATGTATCTTGCTCTGTAAACCTATATCTTGCTCTTGCTCTATAATCCTACTTTGCTACCCCTCAATAAATTTCTCCTTGTTCTTGCCTTACTTTGGTGTGTCTGATCATTCTTTGGCCAAGACCACACCAAGAACTGAGAACAGAGAACAAGATTGCCAAACCCAACCTTATGCATTTTAAAATTTGTTAAAAAGGTGTATTTCATGTTAAGTGTTATTACAACAAATTGGAAAGCACCCCAATATCGGTCACCATCCTGTCTCTAATGGACTAATATAGTACACATAACTTGTCTTACTGCTTCTCCTAGCATTTTGTTCTTCTTTATTTTCTAATAATTTTTCACACTACAACCTGGGTGACATTTCATAAACTTCACTTGGATTTGGAGTTATTTATATATTTTAGATAATATTAACCTCTTCTTGGATTTAATGCTTTCAAATATTTTCTCCTATTCTGTTGGTTGTCTGTCATTTTTTTGTTGTTGTTTCCTTTGCTCTGCAGAAATTTTTAGTTTGATGTAGTGCAACTTACTTATTTTTGCATATGTTACCTAGGATGTGGAGAAAATGGAATTCTTATAAACTGTTTGTGGAAATGTAAACTAGTATAGTCATTATAGAAAACAATAAGGAGGTTCCTCAAAAAAAACAAAAAAATATATAGACTACCATGTAATTCGGCAATCTCACTTCTGAATAGGTATCCAAAGGAATCGAAATCAGGATCTTAGAAATATACCTGCACTCCCATGTTAATGGCAGCATTGTTCACAATAGGCAATGTATGGAAACAATCTAAGTATTCATCAGCAGATGAATGGATAAAGAAAATAAGGATAAAAAAGAAAGGAATTCCGTCATTTACAACAACGTGAATGAACTTGTAGGACATTATACTAACTGAAATAAGTCAGACACAGTCAGAGAAATACTGCATGATCTCACTTTTATATGGAATGTAAAAAACAGTCAAACTCAGAGCAGAAAGGTGGTTACCATGAATCAGGAGGTTGGGGAAATGGGGAGATCCTGGGCGGGTGGAAATGAGGAGATGTAGATCAAAGGGTAGAAACTTTCGGTTATAAGATGAATAAGTTCTGTAGACGTAAGCTACAGCATTGTGACTATAGTTAATGATAATGTGTTGTGTGCTTGAAATTTATTGAGTGTAGATCTTAAGTATTATCTCACACACACACACACACACACACACACACGGTAACAATGTGAGATGATGGATATGCTAATTAGTTTCATGGTGATAATCACTTCACGATATGTATGTATATCAAAACATCACATTGTACACCTTAAATATATATAATTTTGTTGCATATATTGTATATACTGAGGTTAATTATACCTCAATAAAGCTGAAAAAAGAAGTAAAAAAAAATAAAAATCATACCTAGCCTACCATCCATATACAACTACCGAAAATAGTTTAATGTAATTCTATCTAGATTTTTCAACTGTGTGATTATATTTTTGTATAGCTGTATTAATATAGATCATATGAAGTCATATAAACTTTTTAATATCTGACTTTTTTTCTCATTATAGGAGAAATATATGTTTGTAGTTGTAAATTTGGAAGCTTACATAAAATTTGAGTAAAGTAAAATAAACTAAAATTTAGAATATTCTTTCTCCCCAAAATAAAATCAAATAAAATAAACAAAAAATACCATGTGTTTCATCTGACTCCTTGGATTAACATCCTTCAAAGTATCATATTTTACTTTGCAATAAATTTAAATTTCCTATTTTGACACCTAACGTATTGGTTAGACCCTGACTTTTTTCAACTCATTTCACAGATCTTGCCTCTGTCTCTGCTTTGACCACTTAGTTTTTTGTTTGCTTGTTCATTTTTGCTTTACTTTATGCTTTTTTTTTTCCTCAAATGCAGCAGGCACTATCCTGTATTTTGAATCCTTATGTGTTGTGGTTTTTTTTTCATGCTTTAAGAGCTTTAAGTGGTTGATTGAGTCTGTACGTTGTTGGTTTTCCCTGTATAATTCCTTGATAACAATAACTAAATGCTTCCAATATATCTACTTTATTATTTATTGCAGGAATCCACTTTATCATGATTCTTTTTTGTGCACTATCTGTTTCCCTTCACAATTTATAAGCCTATTTTTTGTCACAGGCCTTATTGCTTTTTCTGACTCCTATATCCCCAGCATCTAGCATTGTTGCAAACCCCCAGTAAACATTCATTAACTTGATCCTGAATAAATCAGTATAAGAATAAATGCATTAGTACAGAAATAACCAGACATCTTAAAAGCATTTTTCCTCAGTCCTGGCTTTCTTTCTATTTGTATTCCTATACCTCCTCATTTCTGAAAGTGTTTGACAGATAAAAGTTGAAAATAATACTATGGTAAAGTCAAAAGCCTTCACTGAAATGAAGGAAAGTAAGAAACACATTGCCAAAGCCAGAGTTTTCTGGAGTTTTTGTCTTATGACTCCTGATATCTCATTATATTGGAAGCCAGGTCATAAAAGCTGAGAGTGGGATGAATGTTTACAATCTGAGGTTTAAGGGGTAATGGAGAATTAGAGAGGTTCTTAGTAGAAAAGCAGATTTCCCCATGCAGTGTTAAGGGTAAGTTAGAGTTTATAAGCATGGATTTATATTTAAAAATACATTTGAACTTTGAGATTTCCCTGAGTAATGCTCAATAACCTGAACAGCTCTCAGAGAAGGTAGACTATAAATATAATCTAAGTTTAGGTTTTTCTCAACCATGAGCAGAGCAATGATATTGTGGAATGATTTAAATGATAGACCTTAGAATTTAAGCTGATTTTGAAGGGAATTACAGTAAGATGTGGGATGATAGGCAAAGGTAAGGTAAAAGAATCAATGAACTCAGAAGGCTAATGAGAGAAGAGCACCGAAAGTGGGCTAAACTAAAGAAAAACAAATGCTTGTTAGGTTAGTGGCATCTTTCAAGTGATGCTAAGATGCAGAATAGAATCAAAGGAGTGAATGGCTGGAATGAAGAAGTATTTGGAAAAGAAAGAATGTAGTGAGATGGTGAGAAACCATGCTTCCTGCCCGTAGGCATTGGGCTTACAGTGCCATAGAGTTTACAGGAAGAGGCATAAGATTCCTTGAGTAGAGAATTTTTCAATGGAGTAGAATACTCAAAGTCTGAGCATATCATGGGATATCAGAAAAGAAAAGAGATTCTCCCCCTTAACAAGGCTAAGTATATGGGGAGTCTGTTTATCCTGGGCTTAAAGTACCAAAAGGCACATAGTGACAATGAAGGTGACATGATTAGGATTGCAGACTATAGATTCAGATTGCCTGGATTCGATCCTAACATCACCACTTACCTAAGGGGAGGGTTTCTGCACAACGCTTACAGTCCCTGTGACTAAGTTAAGTGCTTAAAACAATATTGCACATAGTGTCAATGCAAGAAAAAATTAAATCCTTTAAAGTCATACATTATAAGGTAGTAAGGTAGAGAGGTTTGACCTAGGGATAGTGTCTCAAAGATCATTATAGGTAACACCAATAAATTCTGCTCTATCACCTTATAGAACCTAATAGAAAATATTCTCAAACTTTACTTTCAATTACTTATTTGAGGCAAAATGTTCCAGATTTTTTAAGAGCCGTGGGAGCTTGCTCAGTCCAAAGGGGTCTGTTCTAATTCCAAACAATTGATCCAGAAAAAAACCTGAATTATTCAAGTAGCTTTTTAATTTCCTTGCTTATCCCAAATCCTAAAAATTCCTTATTTAAAAATGGGAACTGTTAGAATCCAAGGGAAAAGATGAACATTGCTGGCACGGTGGATGTGCTGGCTTACAACAGTGGTTCATGCTTTAACTTCCAATTTAGAATTGCTTTATTATTGCTTTCTTTCATGTGCACATACTCAGACACTGCTCTGAAAGTTTGACATTGTGATAGGGTGACTGGTTTTACAAGCCGTTCTATCCCAAGAAAACTACTGTGTGGGAACCTCTGTTATAATCATTAGGCTTCTGTGCTGAGTAAAAATTACCACCTCTGAGTTTTTTACTTAATGAGAGAGCTTTCCTGAGAATGTTTAATGTGTGGCTGAGAGAAGAAGGTGAACTTTTGTATCAGGGATGGAGAAGGATATAATTTAGGAGCTGCTATCTATAGATTTTCCTTTTTTATGCTCAAACAGTAGAGACTTGTCACCTAGTTCGAGTTCTTGGGACCTGTTTGGAGTCTAGAAAGATTTACTGTAGTCTTGCAATTTAGTTGTTTGTACTAATGAATAAGCTTTTAAACTGAAACACTTTGAATAGGATTTTTGCCAGCTCTTTTCAAAAATGTAATGCCTTTCAAGTAAAAGCTAAAGTAACTTTTAATTTAAAACTAGTCAAGTCACTTTATCTGAAAATACATCTTAAAATCTTCTTATGGGATTTTTATTCATGTCACTATTCACACAGGCATGCATCCCTCCTCCTTCCTACAGCTTTTTATCACTAGAATTATCATTTTATCACTCATTTGCCTCAGACATAATTTCTTCATGGAAATATTTAAATGAATTATTTATTTTTAGTAACGGTATTCTTCAAAAACATTCTGTTCCCTAAATTCCATCTCAGTAGATGGAGTGTATTTCTCATCCTGTGAACTTTGGCTTCGCTGAATGACTTGAAGGGTGAGATTGGGAAAGGTAAGTAATACAGGCTCACACAAATTCAAGGTTAGATTCTGTTTTTATTTAAAATTTTGCCGTGGAGATTCAAGATATAATTTATGAATATTACAAAAACCTTTATGCACACAAAATGGAAAATGTGGAGGAAATGGACAAATTTTTAGAAACAACCTAGGGAGGTTGAGCCTCCCTAGGCTAAATCAGGAAGAAACGGAATTCCAGAACAGACCAATATCAAGGACTGAAATTGAAACAGCAATAAAAAACATTCCAAAAAAAGAAAGTCTCAGACCAGATGGTTTCACACCCGAATTTTACCACACCTACAAAGAATAACTGGTGTCTATCCTGCAGAAATTATTCTACAACATTGAGAAGGATGGATTCCTCCTCAACACATTTTATGAAGCCAACATAACCCTGATACCACAACCAGGAAAGGACGCAACAAAAAAGGAAAACTACAGAACAATATTTCCTATGAATATAGATGGAAAAATTCTCAACAAAATTCTAGCTAACTGAATCCAGGTGCTTATTAGGAAAATAATCCATCATGACCAACTGGGCTTCATTCCAGAGATGCAGGCATGGTTCAACATACACAAATCTATAAATGTAATTCACCACACAAACAGAAGCAAAAACAAAAACATATGATTCTCTCAATAGATGCAGAAAAAGCATTTGACAAAATTCAACACCCTTATATGATAAGAACACCTAACAAAATAGGCATAGATGGGGCTTACCTAAAAATGATACAAGCCATTTATGACAAACCCACAGCCTACATCATACTGAATGAGGAAAAATTGAAAGCATTCCCACTTAGAACTGGAACCAGACAAGATTGCCCACTATCTCCACTTCTATTCAACATA
>CAUYRB010040735.1:0-22419 GCA_963574695.1 Propithecus perrieri | reverse complement strand
AAAGAATGACTTCAAGATGTTTAGATGGAACAACTAGCAGAATGAATTGCATTCACTGAGATGAGGAAAGACTTCTGGAGGAACAGATTTTGGGAGGAAACTCAAAAATCCAGTTTTTGACGTGTGAGATTTAAGATGTCTAATTAAAGTCTAAATGCAGCTATTGAGTTGAAAATTGAATAGAAAAGTGTGGGATTCAGGATCAAGATCAGGGCTAGACATACAAAATTGGAGTAGATGCTTTGTACAGTCCTAAGATTGGATAAGAACACAGAGATAGGGAAGAGTTGAAAACTGAATCCTAGGTCTTCCCAGTACTTGATGTTTGGAAGTTGAGGTTAATCTAGCAAAAGAGTGAAGAGGACTGAGGTATGAGAACTAAGAAGGAGGCCAAATAAGGTGTTTCCAAAAAGAAGAAATAATGGACAACGTCGATGCTCCTGAGTAAGAAGTACAGGCCATTGAGCTTACAAGACAAAGATTGTTAGAAACATTGATAAGAGTACTCCCTGTAGAATAAAAGGGTAAAAAACCCCATTGACATGGGTTAATGAAATAGGCAGAAGTGGGGAAAAATACAGACAGCTATTTCGGGGAGTTTTTTTGTCAAAGGAAGTAGTAGAAGTGAGATGGGGGTTGAGGGAAAAGTCAAAAGAGATTTTAATTCATTTTTTCCATTTTTTTAAATAAAAGATATTGCAAATAAAGATTATGACTGCTAAACTTAAATTCAAAATTTTTCAAACTGATTTTAGCATCTTTCCCATATAGGCCCGTCCATCAGTATTAGGGATGATCACCTGGGAATTAGCTGGTCCTGACCCTTGATGCCTGCCTCTCTTTCAATATCTAGGAATCGATTCATTTTACTCATTCATGCATTCATTCATTTGCCCAAATTCTTATGGGTGCTTACAGTATAACGGGAATAACATCAGTCACTGAGGATAAAAAGTTAAAAGAAATACAGACAAGATTCCTGTCCTCATCAAGCCTACAGTCTAACATGGGAGATTGACACTAAACAAGAGAAAAGCCAGTTAGTTATGAGAAAGGAACACAGGGCTTATGTGGGACCATCCCTTCCAGATGAGGCTGGAGCGGCCACCTAAGTAAGGCCTCCTTGTGAAGGCCTGAAGAAGTCTGAACTAGCCAGATAAAGGAGACAGTGCAATGAGATCTTTCCCAGCAGCCGAGGAAACAGCTCATGGGAGGGTCTGAAGTTAGAGAGAGCTTCCAGCATTGGAGGAGCCAAAGGAAAGCCAGTGTGACATGGACAAAAAGATTGAAGGGCCAGAGACTGAGATGGGGCCAGGAAGAGCCAGGAGCAGAGTCCTAAAGAGTTTTATTGCCCAGGTTAAGCGTTTAGGGTTTTAATCAAAGAGAGATGCAAACAGATTTTTTACTTTTATATCAGCCTTCTAGCAAACTCTTCCCCACCTCAATGCCCTTGCAGATGTTTTCCCCTCTACCTGAAACACTCTTTCCACACTTTTCACATAACTGACTTATCACCATCCTCGAGGGCTCAGTCTAAGTATCAATTCCCTGAATACCTTACCTAGGTGTTAGGTCCCGAGTACTCTTAGTCACAGTATACCTTTCAAAATATCTACCACAGTTTGTTATGTATGACTTATTATCTTTGTTGCCTGCTTCTCTGACTCAAATTTAAGCTCTATTAACTTAGAGATCTGCCTGTTTCGTTCACTGCCATATTCCAAGCACTTCACACATAATAGGCCCTCAATAAATAAGTTTAAATGTAAGTGATTTATTGGATGTAGTCACAAAAGAAGAAGCAAAAATCAAAGATATCGCCAAATTTTGCAGTTTAAGCACCAGGAAAAATAGAATACATTGGCAAAGAACAAGTTATCAGAGACAAATGGTGTGTTAATGTTTAATATATTGAACTCGAAGACACTAGGAAAAAAATGAGGGAGAACTGAGCTTGAGGCAAAGACTTCAGAGTCTTTGGCACATAAATAAAATTAACTGGCCATGAGAGTGGATAAGCATTACCTGTGCAAACTGCAGAGAGTGACAACAGGGGAGGACCCAAACTAAATCAATATCTGAGCGGCATGGAGAGGAAGAGAAGGCAATGACATGTCTGGCAAATAGTGGTAATAATTAGAAGGAAAATTAGGAAAATGTGGTATTGTGGGAAGATGGTGTTTCAAGTAGTAGAAAATGTTCAACAGTGTGAGATGCTAAGTAAAGGGCAACAGGTTCCATTGGATTTGGGGACATGAAGGTCTTCAGTAACCATTGGTGGGAGCAGTTTGTGTGAATGAGTGGCAAGTGCCATCAACTCCTTGAAGGTGGCAATTGTAAGAGTTTTGTGGGAACAGTGGAAGTTTACTGGTTGGTGGATTGGGAAGTTGGTTAGTTCTTTTTTAATATTAGAGATAATAGAGCATATGCAAATTCTGATCAAAAGGAACCCGAGATAGAGGAAGACAGCAAAGATTCAAAATACTTGGTGCCACAAGGCCCTGCACAGGATGAAGGGTAGAGGGGCTAAAGCACAGATAGAAATGTTCACCTTGCATAGGGTAAGAGGAACCTATGCCACAGTAAAAAGAGAGGGAGGCAAACTTGATCAATATGAAGGTAGTTTTTCAGATTTAATGATGAAATTGAAGGAGTTACTATTGCTAATGGCTTCTAATTTCTCTGTGAAGTAACGTGGTATAAATATTTGCCAACCTCTTTACCTCTTACCTGAACTCTTACAAAAGTTTCCTAAGTCGTTGATGCCTCCAGACTTGTCCCCATGCGAGTCAGGTCTCCCTATGGCCTCCGAATTGTCTGGAAAGCTGGTTACATCACTCTTCCACCTCCCTCCTCCTTCCTCTGCATTGCATGCTTGTCATCTGTGTCTCCAAAATATATTGTCCTTATCACATTGTATTACTGATTACCCTTGTTCTGAGGGACAGTAGCTTATTGATTTTACCCTCCTTGGTGCCTAGCAACACATAATAGTTGCTTAACAGAAGTTTCTTGACTAGATTAACTAATGTTGAAGAACTATCACAGAGAATGTGTTTAGATAAATTGTTTAACTTGATTAATAGGTAAATAAGCCTAAATACTTACATTTCTTTAAATCTTGTTCCAAATTATATTTACATTTCTCTTTGTCATCTAGGAATTGCTTATGAAAGTTATACAGCTATATTTTAATAAATTAGAAAGATATTTTAATATCTACTTATGCTGTAAATTATCAACCAAGCCTGCTAAAGAGACAGTGAGATCAGTTCTGTTATCCAATGTTAACACCGACATCTAGTGGTTATTAATCTAAATTTTGGCTGTCTATTTCATTCCCCCAAAGGACAAAGCTAGTTTAAAATTTTTGAAGTTGTATATAAGCACTAGCTCACATATTGTAGGTATTGTTAGTCGAATTCAGAAAACTACAGTTGGGATGAAGGGTATTTTTAAAACACATTATCTTCTGTAGAGAAACATGAAGCATGCATCTGCAATGTGAGCTACCCAAGGTCCTGATTGAGTGTGCAACTAAGTGGAATCCAAAGGATTTTCCACAGAAGTCTAGTTCCACAAGGCCTTGAAAAGTATTTACAATGTAGATTCTGTGATCGAATAAATATTCAAATTTCCCACCTCCATCCCTACTTTTTCATCCCCTTTATTTAGCTCCACAGCACTTTGCACCATCTGACATGCTGTTTATTTCACTTATTTATTGGTTTATTTATCATCTGTGTCCCCCACTGGAATGTGAGCTCCACAACAGCAAGCATGTTTACATTTTTTTATCCTCCTTATAGTATCATCTCCAGAACTTAGGAGAAAATTTGGTCTATAATAGAAGCTCAATGAAATATTTGTGATTGAATGAAATGAACTTAAGAAATATTGTGTTACACAAAGTTGAACAAAATTGTCTATTCTAGGAAGCCTCAGAGCCATTAATGTGTTAATGTATGTTATGAATTCCAAAGGGAGGCAAGTGGCATTTTCCAAATGTCCTTTCTTTTGCCTGTCCCCTCCATACCACGGGATCAATGTTCTACTGAAAACATCGAGGCAAAGGCTGGTCTGGCTCATGAGCCTAAGACCCTAAATTCATTCACATTAAATTCTGTGGTTCCTGCCATATTCTGTGATAGTCATATTTAAACTTAACACACTATATAACACTAAAATGAGGAGAAAACACAGAGAACAAATTGCATCTTTAATACTGAGTCAAATAGTATAAAGAGAAAACAAAACCTATTTTAGTGAATGACCCATGACCAACTACATTTAAATGACACTTATCTGAATCCCAGCTCCTGACCTCGAGGATTATCAAAATGGAAGTTTGAATTACATGGGGAATAAAAGAAAGAGCCTGTCATGTGGAGAAATAAAGGTTGCATGGAACGGCATGGCAAAATAGTCACTTTCTTTCATCAGAGAAAACACTGACATGATAGGTAAGAAAGAAAAGTCATTTCAACTTCTACTTACTTAAAGCAGCAAAAGTCGTGTATGATAACCTTTAGGGATGATACTTGCAAAAATATATACTGGAAGAACATGACCTCTTGGCATCTGAGTCCTATTTTAATTTAGCCAAGTCCTTTGTGTTTTATTCCATTCCTATTTCAATAGCTGCCAGGAGAATAGAGATGATCCTTTCTGAAAAATGATTGCATGGTTTTGTCACCACAGCATGATTACCATCTTTCATGGGGAGAACAGGTCATTCACATAGCCATGCGCAGTTTGTTAAATCCTTAGGAATATTGAGAAATGTAGCATAAAACTAAGGTGGCACCATCCATTACAAGGTAGAACTAGAATCTGCGCAGCAAAGCTAAATTGCCTGTCATCTTTTCACGTTAGGCTAGTCATATAGACTTTACATTACTATTAAAACCATGGTGTATTTAATGGTCAATTTCTTTAAAATAGAAATAATTTAAAAAACATAACTTCAAAAAAAAAGGCTGCAGGAACTTCTGAAATATGGCTGCCTTATTGGTAGGAATTAATTACCATCAGTCCAAGTTTGACCTCAAAATCTTCCCAGGAAACCTAGATAACAGATTGACCAAAACAGTTCATCTTTTCCCTAGGACTCTTTTCTATAATTAGGTATGTGGCAGTGTGTCCTCATGGAGAGGACATGTTCCCAAGATTAGATTTCAGAACACCTGTGTTGAAGTCTTAGGTCAGCTACTAACTAGCTACATGGCCTGCCCAATTCATGTAGCCTTTTTGACCTGTATCCTCATCTATAAAATTGGGATTGTAATTCTGGCCCTATCTTCCTCACAGGCTTGTGAAATAATAGATATGAAAGCATCTTTTGAAACTGCAAATACTATCCAAAGTTCTATGGGGACAGAGGAGAAAGCCTGTTGTGAGGGAGAACATTGGATTTGCTGCACTGGAATCAGGTAAGTCGTCCTAAACTATAATAACAATATTGCCATTTGCCACTTTAATTGATCTATGAACAGTGTTAAGAGTAATTAGAATAGGAAGCTCATATCCTACATGGAAAACTCCTCAGTATATTAAATAGGCAACCAATGCTAATTAATTCTCCTCGTGTCTCCAAATTATTAACAAACCTACTGGTAAATCTAGATGTTGATTTAAAGACTATGGAATATGAAATCATTCAATAATCTGGTTTGCCACAATTGACTAACAAAACTAATTAGTTACCTTGAGAAAAAAAGGTTTTAGAAACAAAAAGTTTGCAGTCTGAGTATATTTTAAGAACATAGCTGTAATGTTTAATTTTATGTGTCAACTTGACTGAGCTAAGGGAGGCCTAGATAGCTGGAAAAGTATCATTTATGGATGTGTCTGTGAGGGTGTTTCTGGAAGAGATTAGTATTTGGATCAGTAAACTGAGTAAAGAAGATCCATTCTCACCAATGTGGGTGTGTATCATTAAATCCATTGAGGGCCCAAACAGAACAAAAAGGTGGAGGAAGGGTGAACTCACTCTTTATTCTTGAGCTGGGACATGTATCTTCTTCTGCTCTGTGACATCGACATTGGTGCTCCCGGTTCTCAGGCCTTCAGGCTTGGACTGGAACCACACCATGGACTTTCCTGAGCATCCAAGCTTGCAAATGGCAAATCTTTGGAGTTGGCCTCCATGATCATGTGAGCCAATCCCTCACAATAAATTTCTTCCTATATATCTATATCTATAACTATACGTATATCTATATCTAGATAAATACTATTGCTTCTGTTTCTCTGGATAACCCTCATACAAGAGCAAAATGTTCTTTTCTCCTGACCCATTCCTGTTTTATTCACCTTGCTCATTGAGCCACCCTCTTCCCCACCAATGCTCTCCCTTTTACAGTAATCTTGAATAAAGGAGACATTACATTTTTGCTAGATTTCTATGCACATAGATCTGGGTTTTTCCTTACTCTGCCCTTATAAGTTTTGTTAAATGGTACCTCTCCTTCTCAGTACTCTGCAGTATTTGTGGCTACATGAAATTGCATTTCCCAAACATTCTTCCTATACCACTTTCCTATCTGGATCCCTGTCATGAAGCAATGTTTTCTCTAAGCAATCTTGAACTTTATGGCAATCTGCTCTTCTGCTTGCTACTGGCAAATGTGCAGTGTATTATACTTGCTACACTTTGTTTCTTTTTCTGAGAAAAAAACAGCTAGGAAGGAGGAAAACCATTAGCTTGGCTTTTCCCCAATTTTTCTAAGAGATACAGCATTCTGGATGAGTGTGACCGAATATGGGGATGAGGGCTGTGGGTGACATGGAGAAATGGAGACCTGGACACAAAGGCAGTCATGAGGGTGCTCCTGGTGATTATGCTTGTTGTTAGGAAATGCTACATTAGATGGAAGAGTGGCAGCTCTAGGCAGTGGTTTGGGTTGCTAAAGTAACCATCATTAACTTCCATCGGCTCCATAATACTACTTAAATTAACAGCAGTGATAATATCTGATATGAATACTTCATGTTTTCTTACCTTTTATAAAATCTAAAGGCATCCTTTAAAACTATTTACTACTTTTATTGATAATCTAAATTAAAAAGCAGTGTGGTTGCTCTGTGAAAACAGTTCTAAAACTTCTAACCAATTCTCCTAACCCCTGCTCTCCCAAAAGTCCATTCTATGTATATATTAATTCTTGAGGTCCCTGTCGATACAGAACTAGCTGTGTCAATGACCTTCATGCTTTGACCAAGAATTCAGACAGCCTTTCACTTTGTGCAGTGTGAGAAAGGTGTCTGGGGTGAGAGGGAAGATAGGACTCCGCCTGCACTGGAAGGCAAAGTAACAATTAGAAAAGGCATCAGGATGCCTCTCTCAGGCATGGCCACGCCAGTTCTCTGAGTTCCCATCATGAGAGGTGCAGATCAATCTCCACGGCCCCCAGGTATCTTTCATATAAAAGAATAGAGTTTTTTTCCTAAAATATAACCGTTGATGTATTAAAAGCTCAGTGAGTTTAGTCACTTTTTATCTTTCCCTTTAAATCTGAATGATTGTACTGAGCTTTTAAGGTCTGTGCCAGCTAACTAGGGCATTTTAGTAATCTATTTTTAATATGTACCAACTTCTGTTCTTTTTAGTTCTGCCTTAAGACATACTTTTATCTTTACTGGTATGCAGAGATCATCAAAAAATATAAGTTCTCCATTACATGACAACTCATAATGAGTCTTAATGAAGCTTGGGAACAGCTGTTTAAAAACTCCCATTGAATAGCTTCCTAAGCAGCATTCACTTATGATAGCCTCTCCGTTGCAACATTGCCTGAATCTCAGAACTCACCATACATATAATGAGAAGGGTGAGAATGAAATCTTTCTCCAGTTTCATCAGGTGTTTTATTTTAATCAGAATGCTAATACACTATTATGATTCAGTGCATTATGAACCATCATCTCAATGCCTTTCACCTTTTTAATTATATTCCTTCGTGGAGCAGAAAAGAAAGTAAATGTTACTATGCAAATTTTTTAAGAATTCATGTCCTCGGTGAAAATGAGAGGGGGAGAAAGAACACAGAACAAACTTACTTTTTAATTATATTGGAAACACGTTACAATTGCAAAATGTTGAAAATTAAGCTAAGCCCAGCTGATTTCAAATAAGATCCACGATCTGAAATTTAAAGGATTTTAACTTCACTGTGTAGGTTAATATGTGTGAAGAACAACTAAAGCAAACTTCCAATATGAACTTAATCTCTTTTTTTTTTTCATTTACACTTTCAAATGGACTCATCTAGCTATTTTAATTTCTCTCGCTACATGTCAAGAGCCTTAGAAGAAAAGTTAATGGTCATGATAGTTTCACTATCTTATTTACTCCCATGGTCCTCATTACTTCCAAAAGCCAGTTTTTCTCTATATGGATTTTTTTTTTTACTTCTCACTTTAACTGATTCATTTTATATCAATTACATCTCATCTTCTAGTTGAAACCATTTTCTCTTGCCTTTGGTTGAGTAGAATGTAAATGATCTGCTTGATGCTAAGTACAGGAATAAACTTATACCTAGCATAGTGCCTTATACAGAGCAGGCACTGATGGTTTGCTGAATTACCTAACAAGTCTCTTTATCCCCAATCTTGAGAATACTGAAGTCCTTTGCATATTTCTTAAATAATCCTTTTAGTTGCTTAAATCATGATGTAGAGTTTAATTAGCCAACCACTCAGAGACCTCATGGATTTTCCATGGTATGCAATCACAATGGCACTGTGTCTTGTTGGATATTTATGAGGCAGCCTGATAAGAATTTACTGTTCATCCACAGTAATGACAAATTGCATTTCTATCATCTGTACTCTTCTACTTCCCTATCTTTATTCCTGAAAGTTTCCTGGCAAGAAAAGATATTCCAAGATAAAGATATAGTCATGTTTGTAAAAACTAAACTTTTGTTTTAAAATATGAAACTAATGTAGGTGTTTTCCTCTTCTCCTTTGAGCAATCATACAAATGCAACAAACAGCACAAATAGAAATTCACTGTCCACCTTCGAAGGAACTAAATGACATCCATAAGTCAAATCACAATATGTGAGTAAAATCTGAAAAACATAGTAGCAAAATCAAAAATAAGTGGAGGAAGAATCCACAGAATGTTCTCTGAGACAAGAAATGCTTCAAAGCATGATTCTCCAAAGCAAGTGACATATACTTGTGAACACCATCAATAATCTTTCATTTGAGTAAATAAAAATGGTACATGTGCTGGTAGCAAGACATTTCCTTGACAAAGTCAGGCATTGTCTCTAGAAGTAGGGAATAAAGAGCTAAATGATAACACATTCTCTCTCTCTCTCTCACACACACACACACACCCATATTTGAAGGAAGCAGATTGTTTCTCAAGCAAGCTAGAGAACAAAGATTGATAGGAGTTTCTTAACAGTGCTAATCTCAACTTCATAGGATAAGAAAAGGTTAACAAAATTATTAACACATCATTTTGTTTCATAAGAAGAACTGCTGTTTCATGAAACAGAGATTGGCAAACTTTTCTGTAAAGAATCAGATAGTGAATATTTTAGGCTCTGTGGGATAGAGTCTCTGTAGCTGGCTGTTTCTCCTTCTCCTTCTCTGTTTCCTCTTCCTCCTCCTTGTTCCCCTTCTCCTTCTTTACAATCCTTTAAAAATGTAACATCTTTTCATAGCTCACAGACTGTACCCCCAAAAAAGGCTATGGACTATATTGGAACTACTAGTTACAATTGCTGACCCCGGACTAGAGCATGGATCTGATATCTCCTTCTCATACCAAAAAAATAAAAAAAAAGCATTCATGTAAATATGTAAATAATAGGTCTAGAAAAAATTAATTTTATTCAAAAATGAGCAATAAAAGGACCTGTAATAGACATTTGAATAAGAATATACTAACCAAAAGTTTTTTTTAAAAAAAGGAGGAAGAAAATAGAAAACTTATACTCGAAAGAATAATCTCTCATGAATCAGATAAAAATATTGGATGATTTCGTAGAAATTCAATGAAGTAATCACTTCCATAAAACAGGATCACAGCAGAGATACAAAAACCAACTATAAACTCTACCAGAAAAGAAATTTTTGTCTCCTTTTCCACTGCTCTATTATTAGCCCCTAGAACAGTGCCTGGCATATAGTGTTTCACGTATATTTTTGTTTGAATAAATGAATGGCAATGCAACTAAAGAGAAAAATATAAGCTGGCCTAACTTAGATAAGAGGCAGAAAGAAAACTAAGCCTATCACTGAAATAAAGGTCACTTTGGGAGCAGCAGGAAGGATATTAGACAGATGTTACAACTGTATCGTAAAAGACATGGAAGGCAAAGGATTAATAAAAGAATAAAAAGAATAATAAAAAATGATACATGTAGGAAAAAAGCAAGAGATATACAACATTTGCATTGATGGAGTCCCCAAAGAAAAAAACGTTAAATGATAAACAGAACAAATATATAAAAATAAAATTCAGGAACTTTCCTGAAACAAAAGAAGATTTAAATTCACAGATACAAAGAGTGTACCCTGTCTCACCAAAAACAAACAAACCAATAAATGATAAAAAATAATACTAAGGTTCATAGATTTGTTAGATATCAAAGATAAAGAAAGAGTTATTTGGGCATCCAGGATAAGACCAAGTCACTTAAATCAGAAAAAAAATATAAGACTGATATCAGACAGACTTCCTTCTCTAGAGCAGCATGCAATGCTGGGATTCAGTAGAGCAATTAAGTCTTCAAGGAGCTTGACAGAGTGTGATCCAAGAATTTAATTACCATTCACATTGTTATTCATGTATACGGGTAATAGACAAATAACACTAAATGTACAATATCTTGGGGAATACAGTGTCCAAGATGATCTCCTGAAGAAACTATTAAAGGAGCAAGTTCAGCCAACTGAGGAGTGAATGGAGAAACAATGGCAAAAGGACTTGCGATGAGCACTAAGTTCATTTAGATGTAAAACTAAGACTAGAATAAATATAGGGATTATTATTATAGAAAGAAGGTAAATGCCATAAATCCAATCGTGAGAAATGTCATAGATAACAAAAGTTTAAAGAAGAAAGGAAAAGAGGTAGAAGGTGTTATAAATATACTGACTTCCTCATTTTATAGCTTGGAGTACAAAAGCTACAAGACACATGTATAAGAATATTTGGTGTTGCATTATTTTTAATGCAAAATATGAGGAGAATCATTAAAAAGTGTCAAAATTTAAAGCATATCTGTAGAAGAGAGCACTATGCCCATTAAAAGAATGAGGCCACTTTATAGACTGATAGGGAACAGTTTTCAAGACACAATGTTAAGTTAAACAAAAGCAAGTTTCAGACAAGCGTGTAGAGAATTCCACCACAGAAAGAAAGATAGATAGATAGATAGATGATAGAGTCTCTATAAAATTATACATGAAGCTGATGTCAATGATTTCTGTCAGTCTATAACAGAAACTGCCTTTGGAGAGGAAATATGGGCACATGGGTTATGGGAATGGGAGAAAGCCATGTTTTTCGGTTTACACTTTTTTGTGCCTTTCGACATCTGTATGTTGCTCATGAAATATCTAGTCAGAAAAAATGAATTAAGTAATTGTTTTGGTCAGACATCAGGCAAACATTTCATGTTTTGGCCTGCCTCATATTAGATGAATGGACTAGAAGGAAACAAAGACAATTAAGAGTTTTTCCTGGATATAATAAAAGTCAAGGAGGACTATTTGGGTGAAATTATAGGTTGTGTGTAAAGGGGAAAAAAAAATGCAAGTTTTCACATTAGGCCAACATGAAAAAGGCCAAGTAAATTCAACAGACAAACATAAAGCAAAAACAAAATGTAAAGGGACATGGTCAGAGAGTTTCATATAAGACTAAATAGATGAACTGGCCAATCTGACACTTTCCTCCATTCTGTGCACAGGGCCTGGGTGAGGAGCTGAGCAGCTTGAGGGGACCTGAAGCAAACCACACAGGGAGGAGGGCCTTTGATATTAAAATGAGACCCTTTTCTACTCTCACATATTTTGTCTTAGAAAATGATGATGGAAATCCAAGCTGGTCACACAACCACAACCGATCAGAGATGAGATGAGATTATGCCACTTGGTTGGCTGTTTCCTTGTATCAAACCTAGAAGCACTTCTCTGTTCTATGAGGTCTCATATCTCTGGGTCCCAGAAGGGGTGTCTATACTTTCCTGTTTTGATTGCTGTCATCCAATAACTGGGTTTCCTTTAAGGGCTCCTGTGTCAAATATTTAATTTAATTGGCTCCGTAAAGATTAGAAGGAAATAATAAATGGGATTCAGTACTAAAAGCTGCAAGACATCTCAGTAAATATTATAAAATCTAACTGGCCATCTGTTAGAATTGCTGTAGTCATTTGGGCCCACTCCATCTCTACAGGGCTGTTTGATTCAGAATTTTATGGAAGTACGGGAGTGATTAAAACCACTTTATGAAATGAAAACTATGTATAGTTTATTATACACTCGACTTTAGGATAATTACATAAAACTAAATATAAATGAGCATGAGGTTGTAAAATAAATACCCTATCTCTATTCATAGAGACCTAATGAAACTCCTTAGTTCAGCTAAAGAATAATCTTTGTTTGGGTTTGGTTTTGATTCTTCCACTTAGACTTTTATTTTTTTTTTGTTCTGATATGTGCATTTATGTGTTGATTAGTTAATACCAATTTGATGGTGAGTACAGATGGGTCCCGTTCTTTTTATCTTGACTACTTCTATACATAAACTCTATTCTTCAGCAAAAGTTATGTATTATTTCCTAAGAATTGTATACTTTTCTATATTCATGTGATTATTTTTGCTTCTCAGCTTTTTCTTTTTATCCCTCATCTCTATCTCATGTTGAAAGCTTATTCATTACTCAAAAATCCAACTGAAATGCACCTTTTCTTAACATACAGGGAAAAAGCTGATTCTGCCTTTAAAGGCTCATAGTGTTTTAGATCTATTTATAACACTTCCCACTTTAGTTACTTGTGTGTATCTCTCACTCTAAAATCTAGTCTATCCACTTCATTTTATAAATAAGAAAGTTGAGATTCAGTTTTAAGAGACTTATTCAAGATTCCACAGGTACCCACTAGAGATATATTAGAATAAAAAAGAAAAGATAATTAAAACCAAATAGCACCTCTGTAGAAAGGAATTAATTTATTTTTATTTTTTCTTTTTATTATTTTATAAGATTGAGAGGTTAATGCTTATTAGGAAAGATTTTGATAATAAGAACATTCATTTGGAATAATAGAAATGATTATGTTGTATGTACTTGATATTCATTTTTAATAGGAAAAACTCAAAACAGAGGCAAAAGAAAACATAGTTACTATCAAAGAAAACAAAGACAAGGTAAGAGTGTATAATTCTTATAGTATTCTTTACAACCAATTTATTTTTTAACATCTTAGAGATAATTTTTTATAAGTAGGAAAATAACATTTTAAATATATCATATAATTTCATTTCCTAAATTGTTTCTTGCTATTAATTTAAAAGCATTAACTAAAAATTTAAAAACATTTGTCATTTAGAGAATTGGAGATGATTTCAGTCTTTCTTTATAATTCTTACTGCAGTATTAAATTAGGCACTTGTGTTTCTCTCTTGAAAAATTTATAATGTTGTAGACAAAATATTTTCATAAAAATTCTAAAGCTTAAATTTTATTTATGTCTAATTTTGGGTTTTGAAGGGCCTTAATAAATGACATAGTGTTTTCCTGACTTGAGTTCTGAACCAATTGAGAAAGACAAAGGAGAACCAAAATAATATCTTTATTGTTGATAACTAATATTGGCTAATATTTAAAGGCAAGAGGATCTCTTATTCCTGAAATTCCCAATTAAACAGACTTACTTACTCTTTCACAGGTAGAGTTTGACTGGGACAGGTTTACCCATTTGATGGCCTGCTCTTGTAAAACTTATGGCATAAAGGAGTAGAGCAAAATGAATGTGTGCTGGTTCTCAAGAAGAGGAGTAAGGAAGGGGCTAAACCATATGTGTCATTTCTCCTTTCCTTCCAAATTCACAAATCACATTAAGTCATTGTTCCTCCCCTAAGGAAGGAGAGAGAGGTTAGGTTACCTTAGGGTGCTCCCTACATGTGGAAGGATGTACTAGTTATGGGGAAGAGTACTCCTCAGCCTCTAACCTATTTGATAATACAGGATTGTTGCAGAAGAATTTGATTTAACCAACTTTTGGTTAAAATGATTAAGCATTTTCTTTATACACAGTGATGTAGTCTCCTAAGTCCCCACAGAGGTTGCTCTGATTATAGTTAAACTGAAAATCATAATCAGAATAGTCTGGAAAAAATTCACTTGTTAGATATAGAGTACTACAATTTTGTTAAATTTAGGTTCAAAGAAAGAGAAGAAGGAAAGAAATATTGAACCTGTGAGTGAATATTGAGTGCTTCATATGTTCTGGATACTGTGCTAGATACTTGAAAACATTATATTTGGAGAAATTATCATCATCATAATAAAAGTAGCCAGCAGGGTTAGATATAGTCTTAAGGAAGTACCTGATGAATATGCACATTGGTTAATCTCTAATATTCTTTTCTAAATATAGAATGTGTTCATATTATGAAAGTATATATTACATATTCTTATAGAGATGTTTTGATTCATATATAATTCTCATTATTTGTAACTTTTATCAAGTAGATTAGAAAATTTCATATATTTTATCTAGGGGTCTGGATATATATGTTACAAAGTGAAACAATGAAATAAATTTAACTAGACTTTTTTTTTTGTCTTGCTATACTTTATTCTAACACAACTGAAATGTAAGCCTTATAAGTAATAATCATTAAATTTACCAAATATTTCTGAGTTTTAGCAAGTTACTTAACTTCTTCATACCTTAGTTACCTTATCTATAAGGGATAAATAATAGTAGCTACCTCCTAAAGTTGTTTTGAGGATTAAACGAGATGGTATTTGTAAAGTATTTAAAATAGTGCATGGCACATAGTAAATGCCATATAAGTGTTTGTTTAAAAAATACAACTGAGAAAATTGTGAATTTTCTGTATATATGCACACTGGAAAAGTAACTTTCAGAAAAAAATATACCTTGTAAGGAAGTACATATGTTTCCATCATGTATTCTGAAGAGGGACAGTTCCGTATTCTTGAACATTTTCTTTTAGGCTACCAGGGAAATGTCAATTCTCAGATATGGCCACAAGATGGGGCAGTGAGCTTAAATTGCCATTCTCAGGCCTATTGGAAGGAAAAATTTGTTCATGAAAGCAGTTACACTTTGGAGGTTCCAAGGGGGTGACCCCTGATGAATCCAGGGAGCAGAAAAAAATTTGCTTTAATCAAAATTGTGTCATCAACTATGATATAGAAATATGTAGGAAAAAGGAGACAGAAATTCAACTCTGTGAAAAAATGCTACCAAAAAATACCTGTTGGAAAAAGGATTATAAAATGACCCATCATCTCATTAGCTCCTTGATTTTATAGGTGGATAAATTTAAGCCTGGAAATACTTGGAGATTTATTCAAAATCACCTGGCAAGATAATAAAAGATCCAGGAGAAAAGAACATATTTTGTACTTGGCTTCTAGTTTAATGTTTTTTTATAGTACATGCAATTACCTCTTATACCTTCCTAATTTAAACTAACTGAAAGTTCAACCTCCATGCTTTTGTAGTATCTTCCTTGAAGCCTCCCTTATTTGATGCTCCATTCTTTCATGTGAATGATTGCCTTGATTGTATTCATGGAGATGGTGGTCACCAAAGGAGGTGGTAAAATAGAAAGTGATGAACATGGGTTTCATATAGGATCCCACTAAAGCTACTATTATTAGCTTTTATTAGAAAGGTAGCTTAAAGAAGCTGAATACAATGGTAGAGAGAAAGAGAGCTGAGGAAATTGAGTGGAAATAATGTCTAAATATTTAGAGTAAATTTGCAATTTGTTTACTTTTAGAATTGAAGCAAATAGCTATTTTCTGAGTTTTTTCCTGAAAATTTCTCTCATTCTTTGTGTTCATAATTTTTTCTCCTTGTTTTTGGAGGCAAGTAAGGCTGGTAGATAGGGAAAGGCTAATATTTTTATAGGTAAGAGAGAGGAGGTATCAATGCATGAAAGAGAATGAATGAAAATGAAAATAAATTGCCCTCTGGCTTTTAGGCTATTGGAGCGAACCACAGATTAAGGCTTTTTGCCACTAGGAATAGAGATTTGTATTTTAGAGAATCCTTAACTGTTGGTCAAATAGAGAGTTGAGATATCTTATTTCTTTTCATAGCAGCTCTGTGAAGACAGAGAAGGGCAGATACCATTTTTGTCTTAAATGGGCAAGTAAAGTGACAAAGAGGATTAATACAATTTATTCAGACTTATCTAATCAGTAATGAATTTGGGAGTAAATTCTTGTTTATTTCAGTGTTAATTCTACTAGTTGCTGTGCTTTAAAGAAATAAATAATTAAAATGACATTTTAATGATGGTTTTATTCACTTTTGTTATTCAATGCAGAAAACACAGACATCTTTGTTGGAAACACCTGAAACTAGTTATTGGAAATTTGATTCTAAAGCAGCTTCTTCACAAAATATATCTCGAAATTTCACATCAGTTGATCATGGCAAATCCAAAGATAGAAGAGACTACCTGTGGACATCTGCCAAACGTACTTTATCTACACCAAAGGTTGGTGTCTAAAATTTCCAAGATAGTAATTTTTTAATATAGGTTCTGGTATCAGTATATATCTGTTATCTCACACATACACTCATGCGCACACACATACTCCCAAAACTAGTTTCTTGAAAGTTTCAACTTTTTTGTGGTATCAGCATGAAATGGTTTTACTTTTTTCTATCACTGTCCACAAATTAATGGCATCTTGGGCAAATTCTATAACTTGCTGGTCGTTTACCAATGCATAAGTCCCTGGTGTGGGAAATGTCATTCTGTCTTGACATTTTACGCTATCACCCCAGTTACCTCCCTTTGCTGTTTACCCCCACATCATCTTGCTGTTAGAGTCCTTTACTTAACAGTCATCTTGGAGCAGTTGCCACTAGCAAGGTGGCTCAATTCTGTCTTACATGTATCCACTTAATCCATGGGGAATTCATACAACTTTGCCATGCTAAATGGCAGTGCAGAATGGTCTGCTTTGACCTCTTTCTCCTCTCTATTTATCTCTCTTTAATTTCCTTTTCATCTGGTCAGCTAAATACAAAGACAGATAAACAAATTGGCTGCCAGGTTCAATATCTAACTAGGGAATGTGATGTCAGTCTTGCCTTCTTGTAGGTACCCCTAGTTGTCCTTGTAAGTATACTCTTGGAGTTCCTGCCTCACTTGTTCTGGGAGTTGAAGGAAAAAGTATCTCAACCTGTCTCCATCCCTCTAAACTAATATTTTATGTCTTTTCCCTCACAGTTTTCTTAAAATAACTGGAAACAGAGAAGTGTTTGTTGATTATAGGGGTTGTTCTATCACTTTTTAATAAGTCCTGGGGAAGGATCTGGCCTCAATCATACGTCACTTTCTTTAAAATATGGCTTATTAGCACTTTTCCCCCCAGTTTTGTGTGCCAGTTGAAAATTCCAGAGCAAAAGGAGGAGTCTCACTCATATCCTGATATGTATATATACAATATTCTATATCTTGTGAAAATTATGAAAATAAGTGTATTATATAGCTTGCAGAGGCTTTTATATAAAATTATTCAGTTTTATTTACTATAGTTTTATTTATTTCATATTTAAAATATGAAATTATTTCTATGATTCTCTATTAAAAAATAACCTTAAACTTTTAATTGAAATGTTTCTAAGAAAAATGCACAGATCTTAAATATTCAACTTGAATTTTCACAAACAAAACATACCGTATAACCAGCACCCACATTAAAATACAGAATATTGCTGTCTATCACCTCTTGTTCCACCTTCCAATCACTAGTCCTTCTACCAAGGCCAATTGCTATCTCAGCTTCTAATATTAGATGTACCTGTTTTTGCATTTTCTACAAATGGAATCATATAGTATGTATTTTTGCCTGGCCTTCTTTCATTTAATTTTATGTTTGTGGGACTTGTCCATATTGTTACTTGAAGTTGTGGACTATTTTTATTTTTGCATAGTATTCTGTTGTGTGACTATACCACATTTTATTGATCGATTGTATTATTAATGGGCATTTGGGTAGTTTCTAGATTGGACTTTTATGAATAGGGTTGTTACAAAAATTTTGGTACCTGACATGTACACATTTTGGTTGAGTATGTGCCTAGGAGTGAAGTTGCTGAGTTTATGAGGCTACACATGTATTTCATTTTAGTACACACTGTCGTGTGTGTGTGTGTGTGTGTGTGTGTTTTAGCGATTGCACCAATTTACATTATAGCCAGCAGTGAATGAGAGTTCTAGTTGCTCCACATCCTTACCACCATGTGGTATTTTTTATCTGTTTTATTTTAGCCATTCTGGTAGTGCAGTGACCTTAGTTTTTTTTTAAATAAACTTTTTACTTTGTAATTGATTTTGGATTTACAGAAAAGTGCAAAGGTGATACAGAGAATTCCTAAATAGCCCTCACCCAGTTTCCCCCATTGTTAATGTTTTACATTACTGTGGTACGTTTGTCAAAACTGAGAAACTTACATGAGTACATTACTATTAACTAAACTTCAGACCTCATTTGTACTTCATAGTTTTTCCATTAATGTTCTCTTTTTGTTCAAGGATCCAGTCCAGGGTACCAAATTGCATTTAATTGTCACGTTTCCCTATTCTTGATCTTAATTTTTAATGAAAGCATTTTCAGATATAAATTTCCCTCTGAAAGCATTTTCAGATATAAATTTCCCTCTAAGCACTGATTTCACTGCATCCCATAAATTTTGGCATGTCGTATTTTCATTTTTATTCATCTCAGAGTACTTTGTAATTTCCTCGTGATTTATTCTTTGACCCTTGGTTATAAAGAAGTATGTTGTATTGACATATTTTGAATTTTGTAAATATCCATTTGGTTGGTTAATAGCGTTGTTAAAGTGTTTTATTTACTTGCTTCTGTCCAGTTGTTCTACTTATTACTGAAAATAGAGTATTGAAGTCCCTGACTATTATTGTTGAATTGTCTATTTTTCCCAGCTTTTGGTTCATATATTTCAGGCCCCGATATTAGGTAATATGTGTTTATAACTGTTATATTTTCTTGATGGATTGACCCTTTCACCCTTATAAAACATCCTTCTTTATCTCAATTTTTGTTTTAAAGTCTATTTTGTTTGATATTAGTTTAGGCACTTCAGATCTCTCTTGCTTACTGTTTGCATGGTGTATCTTTTCCCACCCTTTTATTTTCAACCTATTTGTGTCATTGAATTTATTTATTTTTATTTTTTATTTATTTATTTAAAACATCAAGGCCTTTATTATCTCACAGTGACAGACAGGCAGGTGCAGGTTTGGGTGATTGAGACTGAACAAATCACTCCCAAGTGTCATATGTAGATGAAAAAAAAAATGTCTATGAAGAAGAGAAACCTTTCCTGGAAAGCCCCAGAAGATACCAAGTCAGATGTTCTTGCCAGAGCTGTGTTATACCCATACCTAAAGCCATCAATGAGGAAGAAAATTAGGGTCCTCCCAAAGGGATCAGTCTTAACGTGATTCCCTTCAGAGAATGAGAAAGGGACCATAGTCTGCCTTCCCTAAGCACAGTTGGGGAGACTTGACATACGCCATGGGATCTTGCCAGCTAGTAGAGAATAGATGGTGTGGGCCGGGCGCAGTGGCTCACTCCTGTAATCCTAGCACTCTGGGAGGCCAAGATGGGAGGATCACTTGAGCTCAGGAATTCGAAACCAGCCTGAACAAGAGCAAGACCTGTCTCTACTAAAAATAGAAAAAAATTAGCCAGGTGTGGTAGTGCATGCCTGTATTCCCAGCTACTGGGGAGGCCAAGGCAGGAGAATTGCTTGAACCCAGGAGTTTGAGGTTGCTGTGAGCTAGGCTGATGCCACAGCACTCTAGTCCTGGCAACAGAGCGAGACTCTGTCTGAAAAAAAAAAAAAAAATCTTGAACCTCCTCCATTTGGTTTTTTAAATGGTAAGATTGGAGTGTTATAAGGACTGGTGCATGGAGCTGTAAGTACTTGTTTAATTAAATCTCCTGCAGTTGGTGAAAGCCCTTGAATTGCTTTGGGTTTTGGTGGATATTGGGGTAATTTAGACAAAGATTTAGAATGATCTTATTTGGATTTGTATAGGTTCTAGTCTTTTAATTCTTCCTTTATCAGTTGAGGAAGAGGCCCATAAACATTTAGGGATTTTAGAAAGGTCAGATGTATTACAGGCCTGAGTTTTGCTCTTACCAATTCCTGCCTATAGAGAGTCTAACAGTTCTGGTTCAGAAGTCAGGAAACTTTAAAGATTATTTCTCTCTCTGAGGATAATTTTATATGCCCTTTTAGTTTTGAGAGTAAGTCTCACCCTATCAAGTTTACTGGAGCAGTATCACAAAGTAAAAAGGTATGCTTTTCTGAAAATAGGCCCGAAGTCAATTGGATATATTCAGATATGGGAACCTCTTATACTTAATTCGAAACCCCCACCACAGATATGACTTTTTTACTTTGAGGCATTTGTTGGCTTATTAAAGTGGGGTTTATGGTAGATAAAGTGGCTCCAGTATCTACCAGGATTACACAAGAGTCCCCTTCTCCATGTTTATTTGAGGAATTACAGGGAGCAATTTACCAGAGAATACTTTGGGGCTTCGTCAGTGTTGATCATCACTGTGAGAGCTAAGATCTCCTGGGCTTCCTCTAGTGGTGAAACAGTCTAGCCCCAACAGCAGGAGGCTTATTGGTGATAAACTGATATGAAAGTGGACAATTTCTTTTCCAGTGTCCTGATTGTTTGCAGTGAAGGCAGACATCTCACGGTAGAAAATTCCTTGTTCTAGGATCTCTTGGTTGTGATATAAAGTAAAAAAGAAGGACCCTTTGGTCCTGGCCCCCATAACTGTAGTAATTGGAGAGAGAGAGCTTATTAGCCTTTGGGGTCTTTCTTGCTCTAGAGTCCTCTGAGTATATTCAGCTAAGCCTACCGATTCAGTCCTAGCTGAAACTTCCTGTCCAGGTTTACGTTCAGGATAGAGTCCATCTATAAATAGAGCAGTTAATGCCATTCCAGTCCCTGCAGGAAATACCCCTTGCTATATTTTGAGCCCAGAATGTTTGACGGTGTTTCTAAGTGAGTTCTGTGATCTGAAACTGCTTTGTCCTTTTTTCATCTGCAGAATTGTGTGATAGACCAATCAATTTTATGGAAAAATCCTAAGAATTGAATCTAAAAGGTTTTCAGTAAATTTTCTATCTCTGCTTAGTCCTTCTCCTGAGGAGGTTTTGGGGAGCCTTTAATATCCTCCTCAGGTTTGTCCTATTCTGCTGCTGCCATCCACTTTCGAGCTTCGCCAGGTACCAATGTCACGTGAATGAATCAGTAAAGATCAGGGAGTCCTGGATTGTAAGGTCCTATAAGGATTCTAAATTCCTCAGTAAGTTTTTGAGGCTTTCCCTTTGAGTTAGGGAAGCCCTTTACAGTGGCTCTAAGCTGAGTTTTAGACCATAGAGTCAAGATAGTTGCAGCAGGGGGCCTGGCTGATCAGAAGGTATTACTTTGTAAGGAATCTAACTTCTCTTTTTTCATCATCTTCACGGTGAAAAGGCAATTTAGTCAAAACGTTAGTGGGTTCAACATATTTAGGTAGAAATGGATAAAGACAAGGAATAGTTAGGATTAATTCAGAATACAGTCCTCTTTTGTCATGTCCCTAGTCTATTGTTTAAAATTTTTGTTTGCTTTTTGCAAAGAATCTTTTAAGGAGACAAATTTCGATTTGTTTAGTCTTTTGGATGCCTCACATGCCAATTAAAGAACACATCCCATTGTTTTTGCAGGGGTTTTGGTCCCCTTTTTTCTAATATGCCTTACAAATAAACAATTTTATCCAAATTAAAACTTCCCCATTGTGGCTATCTCAATTCTAAGTTATTTCTAGTAAGATTAACCCACTTTTCTAAAAATGTACATGTATTGGGCCCATCATTTATTTTATTTTATTTATTTATTTTTTAAAAGTATTTTACTTAATTATAGAATTCTTGGTTTTATTTTATTTTATTTATTTATTTTTTGAGACAGTGTCTCGCTCTGTAGCCCAGGCTAGAGTGCCGTGGCGTCAGCCTAGCTCACAGCAACCTCAAACTCCTGGGCTCAAGCAATCCTTCTGCCTCAGCCTCCCGAGTAGCTGGGACTACAGGCATGCGCCACCATGCCCGGCTAATTTTTTCTATATA